>JAXIVJ010003001.1:0-65000 GCA_036785665.1 Chirona hameri
GTATCTGCTGGAGTATCTGCTGGAGTATCTGCCGGAGTATCTGCCGGAGTATCTGCCGGAGTATCTGCCGGAGTATCTGCTGGAGTATCTGCTGGAGTGTCTGCCGGAGTATCTGCTGGAGTATCTGCCGGAGTATCTGCTGGAGTATCTGCTGGAGTATCTGCCGGAGTATCTGCTGGAGTATCTGCTGGAGTATCTGCTGGAGTATCTGCCTTACCGAGGTCCGTCTGAATGTCACAAAAGCTGTGTTGTTTGGTCTGTGATCCGGTCTCGGTACCCTAAACTCTACGGCCTGTCCGGTGGCTCTCTGTTAGTGTCCAGCGGTGCCATGCGAACCCTGCTTGGCCCGTTCACCAGCTCCGACACCAGTATCCGGACGTATCTCCCAGTTCCGTGCGGATATCTGTGTGGAGCCGATCAGTTGCGCCTGCACGGGTTCCGGTCCGGCTGACTGTCCGACTATCCGACTCTGCGGCTGGCCGACCGCCATCTGCCGATGGTGTTGTCAACACACGCTGAATAGGCACCGCCGAAAGCCGGGGCCGAGCGCCATCTCATGCCGGATCGACGGAGGAGAGGACGACGGATGGCGGCGGCAGAGGCAGCGGAGGCAGCGGCGGAGGCTGCTGCTGCGACGACGGCGGAGGCTGGGACGGAGGCGGCGGAGGCAGCTGTGGTGGAGGCAGCTGTACACATGTACCATACCGCTACGCCGGCGGTGCGCGGACAGACGATCCATCTCTCTCTCTCGGCGTGGCGTGGCGTGCTCAGGGCCGTCTGGCGCGGCGCGGTTCGGCGGAACTGCCGTCGCTTCGCCGTTACTGCCGCGTCTGGGTCAGGCGGGACCGGGCCCGGCCGAGCAGGGCAGGACAGATCTAATGTCGGGGGTCTGCACTCCTGATGGATGTTCAAGGAGGGTGGTGCTTGAACGGAACGCCAGATGTTGAAAAGGATGGTCGAGGCTGGAAGGAGCGGTCATGTGGCTGGAGTGTGCCAGTGATGGTGCTGTCGTGCTAAGTTGGATGGCTCTTGACTGTGTATGTACACAGAGGACAGGTGGAGGCCCGGCCTTTAGCCCGCGCCGTGCTGGTGCTCTGCGCCACCTTCGCCGTGGGGTGGGGTGGGGGGCGGGCGGGTTTCGACCCCCTCCTCTGGAACTCGGCTCCTATGGGACGTACACGAAAACCGAAAACACCGCTCGAAAGCTTGTCAAAAATCACTTTGAAACTATTTTGGTCATGTTTTGGCTCATGTCAATATTGAGGTCACCAGAGGTCATCAAAGGTCAGATTTTCCAGTTCCAGGACATCGCTCCAGAAACCCCCAAATATCTTGGGAACTATGATAGCTAGGAACAAACTAAAAAAGCAATAGAAAGCTCTTGCAATATGCAATCGCCAGTGGTGATCTCAAATTTTAGCTCAGGTCAACAGTTAGGCTCCAGAGGTCATTTAATGTCAAACAACTTTTTTTTGGCAAAACATTGTTTGCAAATAACTTTTTACCTAATCAAGATAAGGCAATTATTTTGACGCCATCGTGTTCGTCTCGTCAAGGCGCTTCGAATAATATTCATGTCGACCAGTTTAGGTCAACTTATAAATTTGACCTCAGGTCAATGTCAAGTGGTGACCCAAATAGGTCATGTTGCATATTGGGAGACGTGTCTCGACGAGACAAACACATTGGTGCCGGTTTAACTTCTTTAACTTAATTATATCGATAGTTATTGACAACAAGGTGTTGGTGATCTCCGATGACCTCGGCTGACCCTGTAGGGATCACTGAACACATTGCACCTGGCTCATCAAGAATAGCCTATGATAACATGATCCAGAAGGAATTGGACTGATGTCATGCTTATCCTCGGAATAGGAAGCATTTTAATATTTCCCCATTGACCTGGATGTCACGCAATTGACCCGACCTTAGGTCACCGATATACAAAATCTTAGATGTTTGAATTGTAGGTACCTATGATCTTATGAAATCCTGTAAGTTTGAAACCGATCAGCCAAAAACTGTGGCTGTGGTACGACCGCAAACTTTTGTGGAGGTGGGTCACGTGACCTGGCCTGGTAACCTGACCTGAGATGACCCGAGGTCAAGAATTGCACATAATGTGGGTAATTGATGCCCGAACAGCTGTGCAAAAAAACGTCGCCGCGCCACCGTTTTTCCGCTATCCCGAAAAACCTTGGGGAGGCGGGGGGGGGGGGCGTCTAAACGCCCCCCCCCCCCCGGCACGGCGAGGGTTAATGTTGTTTCTCAAGCCTTTGAGACGACTGTCTCCCGAGGAGTCTGCTGTCGTCTAAGTTCAGAAGTTTCAACAGGCAGATCGATACATCTAAAGTCGGCCGTGCATCTGAAGAAGAAAACAAAACAGCGACGTCCATTTTCTATATACAAACGATTCGGTGTTATCGTAGTGTTTTTCTGCGCGCTCTCGACAGTCATTGTCGTCCCCGCTAAGCCTGGTTGTTTAGTGCCGTGGCAGACATTAGACCGGCCGGATATGTCTATATCTGAGTCCCACCTGAGATATGGCTGGCTGGTCCGGAGGTGCGTGTAGTGCCGTGGCAGACATTAGACCGGCCGGATATGTCTATATCTGAGACCCACCTGAGATACGGCTGGCTGGTCCGGAGTGCCAGCAAGTGGTCACCTTTACTGGTGAGTGGGCACATGTCATGCCATGCCTGGCTGAACTTACCGGTTTCTCCCACTAGCCGATTGATTGCCCACAGCTTTGGTTTCGCTGTCAATTTCACCGGCCTTGTATGCTCACTTGATAGGGCGTATAAAGTATTTGCCTGTCACTTTCCACCCGTTTGGGGGCTCTGGTTTACACGATCGGTTCAGTTTATTCTCATATTATGACTGGATGAGGCAGCACTGGCTATTTATATACTCGGAACTGCTCTGATTTATCGGTACAATCATCGAGTGATGGTAGGAGAAACCACAGGTAGGCTAAGTCGTATGTTTACTAGTTCTGGTGGTGTAGATAGGCGGTTTATGATTGGTCTGTTTGTCAGTTTGTTATGTTCCGATGGCACTCTACCAAATGATCGGTGACTGATGTGCCCAATGGTCCTTTGCTAGGTGGCTTAGACACACCGAGGCCTGCTCCATAAATCTGAATCACCGATCACGAGTCTACGAACAAGTCAAGCTTATTCCGTCACAAACAGAAGGACAATTTTTAAACGTACATAATGTTTCGTATGTCTTAGATCCATGTGTTGTGTGTACAGGAATACGTGTGTTGTATTGCATGGTGACCGTTTATCCGAACATTCATAATTGCATCTTCTGCTCCGTCCGACACATGTCGAAGGTGGTACTACACAGAGACCGACACTCGTACTCCTAGCTAGCTCAGGTTAGTTTCCCAATGGAAAACACAATTGTAAAGAATAGTGTTATTCCAATGGTTCAACCAACCTTCGGTTACCACCTTACAGAGCTGCTGCTGCCATGGGAGAGGGGGGGGGGGGGAGGAAGGGGAGGCGGAGCGGGAGTGTCGCGGTATGACCACCAGGTGCCCGCTTGTCGTTAAGTCTCCGATCGAAAAGGGTAACGAACTGGTGCTGAGGTTAACTCACGCACATGCCGCATCCCCACACCGCCACCCGCCACCCGCCACCCGCCACCGCCACCGCCACCGCCACCCGCCACCCACCATCGCCACCGCCACCGCCACCGCCACCCGCCACCGCCACCCGCCACCCGCCATCGCCACCGCCACCGCCACCGCCACCCCACCGCCACCCGCCACCGCCACCCGCCCACCCACCATCGCCCCACCGCCACCGCCACCCACCGCCACCGCCACCGCCACCGCCACCGCCACCCGCCATCGCCACCGCCACCCGCCATCGCCACCGCCACCGCCACCGCCACGCCGCCACCCGCCACCCGCCACCCACCACCCACCATCGCCACCGCCACCGCCACCGCCACCGCCACCATCGCCACCGCCACCCGCCACCGCCACCGCCACCGCCACCGCCACCGCCACCGCCACCGCCACCGCCATCGCCACCGCCACCCGCCACCCGCCACCCACCATCGCCACCGCCACCGCCACCGCCACCGCCACCGCCACCGCCACCGCCACCGCCACCGCCACCGCCCATCGCCGCCGCCGCCGCCGGCTCGTGCCGTGCTATCGTGACGTCTGCACGGCGAGTTTAATTGGTCTCGGCTGCCGTGTGCCGACTATAAGATAACGGAGTGAAGCAAAAACTCGCACGGGCATTATAACGAGACCGTCGGGCCGGCCGCTTCCGCGTTGTCTCCGTGGCGCTCCCGCTATGGAGACCGGGGGAGGTCCATCGTAGGGGGGGGGGGGCATGGTAGACAAATTCAGAGATTTAGGGGGAATGGAGGGATGACACATTTTTTTTGTTTTATAAAAAATGATAGGACGAAGGTGTCCGGGTCTAAAAACATAACATGAGGTCAGAATTTTCATATTTTTTAGCTGACCCCCCCCCATTTTATTATATCACATCTGGCAACATGAAATAATGTTGTCATCCCTCCCCCTAACTCTCTGAATTTGGCCACACTAGGAGGGGGGGGGGGGGATTTAAAGATGTTGGCGTTACTGATTTTTTTTTGTCTCTCGGATTAGTTGAATACCTACGATTTTGATTTATGATGTATTTACTCTCACTTTTTTCGGGCTTGACGTGTTTGTCATGCTTTGGGCATTACTAACTTGTTAATGAATTCGATAACAAAGGAATGGGAAGTTACGTGCCATCGTTTTAACCCGCGCCATGCCGGTGCTCGGCGCCACCTTCGCCGTGCCGGGGTTGGCGCGTTTCGACGCCCCCTCTAACTCGGCTCCTATGGGACGTAGACAAAAACCGAAAGCACCGTTCTAAAGCTCGTCAGAATGCATTTTGAAACTATTTCAGCCATTTTTTCTTAGATCAATATTGAGGTCACCAGAGGTCATCAAGTGTCAGATTTTCAAGTTTTAGGACTTCGCACCAGAAATCCCCAGATATCACAGTAACTATGCTAGCTAGGAACAAACGGCAAAAGGCAATGGAAAGCTCTTGCAAAATGCAATCGACAAGATGTCTTCAGATCTAAGCTCAGGTCAATAATTTAAGCTCATCAAATGTCAAAAAGGCGATTGTTTTTTGCAAAACAGTTTTCACAAATAAAAATTACCTAACAAAGATAGGGCAATAATTTTGACGCTATCGTGTTTATCTCGCCAAGGCGCTTCGTATCATATGCATGATGACCAGGTTAGATCAACTTATAAATTTGACCTCGGGTCAAGGTCAAGTGGTGACCCAATTAGGTTATTTTGCACATTGGGAGACGTGCATCGTCGCGACAAACACATTGGTGCCAGTTTCACTTTTCTATCTTGATTTTGTCGAGAGTTACTGGCAAAAAAGTGTTGGTGACCTCGGGTGACCTCATCTGACCCTGTAGGGGTCACTGAACATAAAAATTTCACCTGGAATTTCAAGAATGGCCTACGATAACATGATCCCGAAGGACTTGGGCTGATATAATTCGTATTCTCAGAATAGGAAGCATTTTATTATTTCCCCATTGACTTATAATGGGGAGGTCACGAAATTGACCCGACCCTAGGTCACCGATATACAAAATCCGAGATATACGTATTGTAGGTACTATTCCCTTATGAAATCCTGTAAGTACGAAATCGATCGACCACAAACTGTGGCTGTGGTACGACCGGAAACATTTTTGGAGGTGGGGTTATGTGATCTGGTCTGGTGACCTGACCTGAGATGACCCGAGGCATTTTTTTTTAAATGTGCGCAATTGCTGCCCGAACAGCTGTGCAAAAAACGGCGGCGCTGCGCGCCGCTGTTTTGCGATATCCTCGAAAAACCTTAGGGAGGAGGAGGAGGGGGAGGAGGGGGAGGAGGGGGGGAGGAGGGGGGAGGAGGGGGGAGGAGGGGGGAGGAGGGGGGAGGAGGGGGGAGGAGGGGGGAGGAGGGGGAGGAGGGTGAGGAGGGGGAGGAGGGGGAGGAGGGGGAGGAGGGGGAGGAGGGGAGGAGGGGAGGAGGGGAGGAGGAGGGGGAGGAGGGGGAGGAGGGGGAGGAGGGGGAGGAGGGAGATGAGGGGGAGGAGGGGAGGGAGGGGAGGGAGGGGAGGGAGGGGGAGGAGGGGAGGAGGAGGGGGCGTCTAAACGGCCCCCGGCACGGCGAGGGTTGAGCACGATGTACAAGAACCGCAAATGTTAGAGCACACGATTTTCCTTTTTGTTTTGCCAACGCCTTTACTTTGCGTCCGGTTCGGAGGTCCGGTTTCTTGAAACCAGACACAAAGTATAGACTATAGGCGTTGGCAAAACACAAAGGAAAATATTGTGCTCGAACATTTTTTAACATTACAGTGCCAGATGCTATCACTTTGAAGTGGCTCGACACGAATACACGTCAGAGTTCGCTCATAAAATAAACTACGGTTCGGTTGAGACCAGCATCACCGTTCGTAACTTACCGTCCTTCGTTTCACGCTTACTTTCCGAATCTACCTCGCGGGGGCGCCGCAGTAAGGTGTACACAGGATATTCATGCTCTTTGGCGGACATTGTGAGACGTTGTTTCTTTACTTCGCACTGTTATGTGGTGCAGCTGATGTCTTTGTCAACCGCCTATTGTCTAATATACCTAAAAATATACCTGGCGTATAGGGCTGCAAGATGTTCATAATCTTTGTCGGGCATATTGCGTGGTATTGTCTCCTGGAACTGCAGCGTTATCTGATCTGCAGTTCATGTCTTTGTCAATCGCTGACAGTACCACTACTGGATTCCGTTGCGATGCAGATATTGACAACCTGCAGGCTTATGTGATGCACATGGAACAGTGACTGGGTCTGGCAATTCTGATGTAGTATGTATTCTGTATTCTGTTTGATGTAGTTAATACTGCACTCTACCCAGATACACTGAAATCGTCCTCCATAATGATATCGGTCTGAAAACCGACGTATTCATGATCATTACCTTATCGAATGGATCACTATATAATTGGCCTCACTTTCTTCCCTGCCCGGATGGTACCGTATAACAAGGTGTCTGGTTTATGAGATCGCCCGAGTAGAACACAGGCTGGTTTCTCTCCTCTATGTCTGATGGAAACTCGGCCTTCATCAGTGCGCCAGCGTGTCGCTCCAGTGGCCGCCACTCTCGAGGGGCACTCTCCTCTCCCAAGTCGCGGACACGGCCTCGTGCGGTGACGTGACGTGATGTGATGTGATGTGATGTGATGTGATGTGATGTGATGTGATGTGATGTGATGTGGTGTGATGTGACGTGACGTGACGTGACGTGACGTGATATGACGTGACGTGACGTGACGTGATGTTACGTGAGGTGACGTGACGGGATGTGACGTGTTGTGACGTGTTGTGACGTGCTGTGACGTGATGTGACGTGACGTGGCGTGACGTGGCGTGACGTGCGGTGATGTGATGTGATGTACTGTGATGTACTGTGACGTGACGTGACGTGACGCGACGTGATGTGATGTAACGTGGCGTGACGTGCGGTGACGTGACGTGACGTGACGCGACGTGATGTGACGTGACGTGGCGTGACGTGGCGTGACGTGCGGTGATGTGATGTGATGTACTGTGATGTACTGTGACGTGACGTGATGTGACGTGACGTGACGTGACGTGACGCGACGTGATGTGATGTAACGTGGCGTGACGTGCGGTGACGTTACGTGACGTGACGCGGTGCAACGTTACGTGTCATGGTCTGGGTGCGCGAGACTCTGGCCTGCGGCCGAGGAAATCCTGCATAATAATCGGTGGACTAAAATATTGTCTGCGTTGGTCACGCAGACAAGTTGTATGGATGTTTTCAGAGATAGCTAAGATAAGTGAAAATGTTATGCAGTTGTTTGCAAGTGAATAGGCACGGTCGTAAAACACAGATGCAGTTCAATGTGCTCACATTTCCGCGTAACAAGTTAGTTTGCTGAGCGCTCAGACTTTACGAACGTCATAAGCACTGTAAGTAAAGTCGTAACTAGTGTCATTAACACCTGATAACTGTGCTGGTTCTCTGCGACAGAGCAGTCGTAAATAGTAGTCTGGGTTTGTCGCTGTCACAGGCTAATTTCCGCAATCTCACTCAATTATACAATCCCTTACCTCAGAACCGGCGCCGAACTGTGATGTGTCCTTGGTGCCAGCACGATCGTGGTAAGAATGGCGCCAGTGTGATGGCCGGCCATTCGGCGACGCTGTGGACTCTGGATGATCGGCGAGCTCGGGTGGCGCGGCACTGCTCTCACTGCGTGCCTGCCCACCGGCACTAGGCTGGTGCACAGTGCACACGCTTAGAGTCCCAGGGCATGTCCAGGCACTTCTTATTTGTAAATTGTAGGGGTCGATGCAAATGATGGGTTGGCTGTAATTGGAGAAATTTCATGTTCGTCGATCCTAAATTTACCACTGGATAATACTGCCATTGCAATATATACATTTTAATTAACCCTCACCCTACGGGAGCTTTTTTCGCCTTCGCCCTACGGGGGGGGGGGGGGGTGACAAGCCCCCTCGTTAACTTATAAACCAGGCAACTTAGAGCAATGCCGTAAGAACCAGCACGTTGCCTGTCATGAGAGAAATCGAACAGTATGCGATTTTTAGGTTTCAGGCCAACGGATGACCTTCCAGGTCAAGTGAATGAGCTCGGATTTACCACGTCCAGAACAGCGATTTTGCTCTTCAGAAAACCTCAAAATTATAAATTGATAAATGTAAATAAAAAGGCATGTTCCTAGACCAGTTTTGGCTCAGAAATACAGAAAAAGTAATTATTTGTTCGTATCTTGTCAAAAAAAAGTTATTAAAAAATGACGTCATCAGTTTCTTACACTTGGGAGCCATCACTCAGTCAAAAATGAAGATATTGCTTTGAAATTTGGTATGTGTATTGTCCATACTTAGTTCTCTCACATATATTCCGGTTTTTCTAATATCTTTGACAATTTTGTTTTTGTGGGGATTTAATTTTTATTTTTATTTTGGGGGTCAAAAACTCAAAATCTTGAAAATCCGAGATTAACATTTTAAAGAGAATGCCATGTTGTATCTCTGGTGAATTGCGTTTGTAATTTCCTTTAAAACTCTGTTTTGTACCATTTTTCAAATATTTATCTTTTTCCAACAACATGACGTCATCAAAACATGATTATCTCCCAAACTACTTGACCCATTTCAATTACATTTTTACAGCATACGTATAATTGTTGTAAACTCAGCTACCGAAAATTTCAGCAAGGTGTGCTGCATGTGTAAAAAGTTATGCAAGAAAAACCTCGGGGGGGAGGCCTGTCAGGCCCCCCCCCCCCGTAGGCCGAGGGTTAAGTCGAGAGGAATCGAAAGCAAGCTGAAAAACGTACTTTATTCAGAAATCATTTGAAGTTCAATTCAAAGCAGAAGACTATTTGAAAGGGACGAACCAATTGTTGTCTTATTGCAAAGACGAAGGTTTTGTGTTAACATTTTGTTTCGTCGTGCTTTGGAATGGCATGGTGTGCCATACGTGGCACTAGCATTCTAGTGTTAGTTCAATTATTTGCCAATAGAGGGCAGCACCGCCGCTAACGCAGTCCTTTTCACGAGATGGCGTTACTGTTTTAAACTAGATCTATTCTGGTTGGTTCATTAAATAATAGGTTTTAAATTAAGTTACAATGATCTTTTTGAAACGTAAATACAATATGGAAAAATGTGGAACATTGATTTTTGGTCCTTGTAGTGCCAATAGGCTACGTTACAAAACCAAACTTATTTATTCAACACTAGTCAAAACTATATCTTGGAAGAACAACTAAGAGCCATCCAGTTCCATCCAGATGCCTTCAAATAAGCGTTCTCTGTATAGGAATGTTCGTTTTTTTATATGTGTTATTGGTTTATTTAGTTGTAAGCATGCGCCGCAAACACAGATTGACATTCTGCTGTAACTGCTGTATCTACAACTGCCACAATCACGACTTACGAGCGTTGACTGACCCGTCGACAATTACCAAGAACCCACGGTTATGTAGGTACCGTGTCACGACTTACGAGCGTTGACTGACCCGTCGACAATTACCAAGAACCTACGGTTATGTAGGTACCGTGTTTAAGTACCGTGTGCAATTGTCGCTGCAGTTAAAAATAACACATTGAATGTCTATCTCCTCCCCACACTAAAGGATAGGCATGTCAAGAACACCAGTGTAGGGGAGTTCAGGTCAAAGCCGTCAAAGCCGTGTCCCCCGTACCCCCGCCTCCGACGCCCATGGGTGGAATGACTAAGGAATGACGTTACATTTAACGAGCATGTTGCGTTGGTGACATGTGGCCGAAATATTCTTGTTTGGTGTTTCGATATTTGGTGGTTTTATATAAATCTTAGACATCGCCAACCTAAAACCCCACGAAATATTTGTCAATTAAGCATTCTTAATTGCATGCAAATCCACGTTTATCTTAGCCAAATACAAACATGGTCTCTACAATTGTCGAAATGCAAGCGCGTAGGGTTTTGCGAAAATAAAAACCCACGAAATATTAACAATTTGGTTTTCAACTTAGGTAAATGATGTTAAATTTGATGAGATGTTCCTTAGTCATCGCGATCGAGAGTTGTATTCGTCCTTAATTGACCAAACCATTGTTTACGCTAAAACTTCTCAGCTTTGGTTGGTATGGTAATTTAAGTGTCTTCTCTCAAGAGGCAAATCACATTTTTGATATCATGCTTACTTTTTAAGATATATTTGGTATTGCGCCGCCGTTCACCCTACATCAGTCGATTTCCCGATATTTCACATTGGAAATAAACCAATATTTTTCTCTGAAAATTTATCAAGCTGTGTCGGCGGTGGAGTCATGTCTTTGGCAATAGTGTAGAATGCTAACATCGCATAATTAACAGGATCCAGAGAACATATTTGTTACTCCTCATAGTTTTTCTGCTAGACTTCGAAACGTGCAGTTTTAGACCGAAAACCCAATGGCAGCACGCCCAGGCGGGCGCTTCGCCGCCGGGCGCTCCGCCGCCGGGCGCTCCGCCGCCGGGCGCTGGTTCCGCGTATGGCACACCATGGGATGGAGATGAGTTGTCAGTTTCGAACTACCTTGGAGAAGAAACTCCACACGAATATGCTGTATCTGGAAAGTCAATCCAACATGTTCAGATACGGCTCGGCATATACCATTCGTGCAACGTAGAACTCAGTCCAGTGTCCTAGCATTAGGAAATGTTCGGTGGAAAACGACACCCTATGGATACTATTTTCCCATTCTTCTTCCCAAGTTTTACTGCGAATTTTCCACTCCTTATTTTACAATGTATTGGATAATTGGATCCCTGATACTGATGTATGGATGCAATGATAGGGACACCCTGTGGAGGGAAATACAGATACGAATTGTCATAGGTAATAACTCATTCTGGTGAGCGGGCAATTGGGTATTGATACAACTGAGTACATATGTTTCTTCGTTAAATTTTTCACTCTTTATGTTTATTTTTGGCCAGAATTTTCCACTCCGCACCCCAGCCCAAAGCAATCCTAGGACCCTGACTCAGTGACCACTGATTATACACACCTTGTCTGTCTGTGACCCGTGTGCGCGGGTGGCGTGGGTCGACTCCGACCCCAGCCGGGCAGCGGCGTGACGGCGTGACGTGACGGCGTGACGGCGTGGTCACGGCCGCGGTATGCCTGGCGGTGATGCAGCGGAAACCACAGCTGGCCGGCGCCGACCGGTCACTGGCCGGCGCCGACCGCAGCTGACCGCCGGCGACTGCAGCTGACCGCTGCCGTCTGGCCACTGTTGTCTGACCACTGTTGTCTGACCACTGCGGCCTGACCACTGCTGTCTGACCACTGTTGTCTGACCACTGCTGTCTGACCACTGTTGTCTGACCACTGCTGTGACCACTGCTGTCTGACCACTCATCTGACCACTGCTGTCTGACCATTCATCTGACCACTGCTGTCTGACCACTGCTGTCTGACCACTGTTGTCTGACCACTGCTGTCTGACCACTGTTGTCTGACCACTGCTGTGACCACTGCTGTCTGACCACTCATCTGACCACTGCTGTCTGACCACTCATCTGACCACTGCTGTCTGACCACTCATCTGACCACTGCTGTCTGACCACTCATCTGACCACTGCTGTCTGACCACTGCTGTCTGACCACTGCTGTCTGACCACTGCTGTCTGACCACTGCTGTCTGACCACTGCTGTCTGACCACTGCTGTCTGACCACTCATCTGACCACTGCTGTCTGACCACTCATCTGACCACTGCTGTCTGACCACTCATCTGACCACTGCCATCTGACCACTGCCATCTGACCACTGCTGTCTGACCACTGCTGTCTGACCACTGCTGTCTGACCACTCATCTGACCACTGCCATCTGACCACTTCCATCTGACCACTGCCATCTGACCACTGCCATATGACCACTGCCATCTGACCACTGCCATCTGACCACTGCCATCTGACCACTGCCATCTGACCACTCATCTGACCACTGCCATCTGGCCACTCATCTGACCACTGCCATCTGACCACTGCCATCTGACCACTGCCATCTGACCACTCATCTGACCACTGCCATCTGACCACTGCCATCTGACCACTGCCATCTGACCACTGCAATCTGACCACTGCCATCTGACCACTGCCATCAGACCACTGCTGTCTGACCACTGCTGTCTGACCACTGCCATCTGACCACTGCCATCTGACCACTGCCGTCTGACCACTGCCATCTGACCACTGCCATCTGACCACTGCCATCTGACCACTGCCATCTGACCACTGCCATCTGACCACTTATCTGACCACTGCCATCTGTCCACTGCCATCTGACCACTGCCATCTGACCACTGCCATCTGACCACTGCCATCTGACCACTGCCATCTGACCACTGCCATCTGACCACTGCTGTCTGACCACTGCTGTCTGACCACTGCTGTCTGACCACTGCCATCTGACCACTGCCATCTGACCACTGCCATCTGACCACTGCCATCTGACCACTGCCATCTGACCACTGCCATCTGACCACTGCCATCTGACCACTGCCATCTGACCACTGTCATCTGACCACTGTCATCTGACCACTGTCATCTGACCACTGCTGTCTGACCACTGCCATCTGACCACTGCTGTCTGACCACTGCCATCTGACCACTCATCTGACCACTGCCATCTGACCACTGCCATCTGACCACTGCCATCTGACCACTGCCATCTGACCACTGCCATCTGACCACTGCCATCTGACCACTGCCATCTGACCACTGCCATCTGACCACTGCTGTCTGACCACTGCCGTCTGACCACTCATCTGACCACTGTCATCTGACCACTGCCATCTGACCACTGCCATCTGACCACTGCCATCTGCCCACTCATCTGACCACTGCCATCTGACCACTGCCATCTGACCACTGCCATCTGACCACTGCCAGCTGACCACTGCCATCTGACCACTGCTGTCTGACCACTGCCATCTGACCACTGCTGTCTGACCACTGCCATCTGACCACTGCCATCTGACCACTGCCATCTGACCACTGCCATCTGACCACTGCCATCTGACCACTGCCATCTGACCACTGCCATCTGACCACTGCCATCTGACCACTCATCTGACCACTGCCATCGGACCACTGCCATCTGACCACTGCCATCTGACCACTCATCTGACCACTGCCATCGGACCACTGCCATCTGACCACTGCCATCTGACCACTCATCTGACCACTGCCATCGGACCACTGCCATCTGACCACTGCCATCTGACCACTCATCTGACCACTGCCATCTGACCACTGCCATCTGACCACTGCCATCTGACCACTGCCATCTGACCACTCATCTGACCACTGCCATCTGACCACTCATCTGACCACTGCTGTCTGACCACTGCCATCTCACCACTGCTGTCTGACCACTGCCATCTGACCACTGTTGTCTGACCACTGCCGTCTGACCACTGCCATCTGACCACTCATCTGACCACTGCTGTCTGACCACTGCCATCTCACCACTGCTGTCTGACCACTGCCATCTGACCACTGTTGTCTGACCACTGCCGTCTGACCACTCATCTGACCACTGTCATCTGACCACTGTCATCTGACCGTCTGCAAACGGTCACTGGTCACTGGTGGTCACCCTGACCCGTACCATTGTGCTGTCACTGGTCAAACGGTCACTGGTCACTGGTGGTCACCCTGACCCGGACCATTGTGCTGATGATATATCATTGGTTAGCTGGTGGGTGAATGTACGCGGTCGAAGGTGATAGGTGAGGTGAGGTGATGGTGATATAGCGGTATCTAGGTGCGAGTCATGCTGTCCTGGCCTTCAGATGAGCAGCGCAAGGTCGATAGCTCAATAGCCGCTGCTGAAAGGGTGCGCTGGAAAATGGTCTGTGTATCGAGAGCTGAACTCTCCGAGAAAGTCGTGGCCGATGGGGGCGATTCTGTGACCTTGGTGTTGACAGCTGGCGCGTGACGGGTGCGTGACACTCGCACGTGTCCACCCCGGTCTGGGCGGGGCCGAGCCGGGCGGCGACGGGCGCAGCAGGGCACCGTTCCGCTCCCTGAGCACATGCTTTTGTGCCGACCGGAGCTTCGTGTGCACAGGGAGGCCTCCCAGGGTTGAGTTAGTTATGACAGCAACTGATAATCGCAAATATCTCGAGTGCCGTGCCGCCAACCGATTGTTTGTAATATCTGAAAGGTGGCGTTGTCGTATAGCAGGCGAGGACGGACGCCAGTGACCTGTGGGTAGTGACAGGTATTAGTGACAGTGACAGTTAATGACATGCGGGTAGTGGCAGGTGTTAGTGACAGTGACAGTTAGTGACAGGCGGGTAGTGACAGGTGTTGGTGACAGTGACAGTTAGTGACAGGTGGGTTGTGGCAGGTGTTAGTGACAGTGACAGTTAGTGACAGTGGGTAGTGACATGTGTTGGTTACGTGACAGTTAGTGACAGGCGGGTAGTGACAGGTGTTAGTTACAGTGACAGTTAGTGACAGGTGGGTAGTGACAGGTGTTGGTTACAGTGACAGTTAGTGACGGGTGGGTAGTGACATGTGTTAGTGACAGTGACAGTTAGTGACATGTGGGTAGTGACAGGTGTTAGTGACAGTGACAGTTAGTGACCGGTGGGTAGTGACAGGTGTTAGTTACAGTGACAGTTAGTGACAGTGGGTAGTGACAGGTGTTAGTGACAGTGACAGGTGGGTAGTGACAGGTGGGTAGTGACATGTGTTAGTGACAGGTGGGTAGTGACAGGTGGGTAGTGACATGTGTTAGTGACAGGTGGGTAGTGACAGGTGGGTAGTGACATGTGTTAGTGACAGGTGGGTAGTGACATGTGTTGGTGACGTGACAGTTAGTGACAGGTGGGTAGTGACAGGTGTTAGTGACAATGATAGTTAGTGACAGGTGTTGGTGACAGTCACAGTAAGTGACATGTGGGTAGTGACAGGTGTTGGTGGCAGTGACAGTTAGTGACAGGCGGGTAGTGACAGGTGTTAGTGACAGTGACAGTTAGTGACAGGTGGGTAGTGACAGGTGTTAGTGATAGTAGCATATGGGTAGTGACAGGTGTTAGTGCTAGTGACCGTTAATGACAGGTGGGTAGTGACAGGTGTTGGTGGCAGTGACAGTTAGTGACAGGCGGGTAGTTACAGGTGTTGGTGGCAGTGACAGTTAGTGACAGGCGGGTAGTGACAGGTGTTAGTGACAGTGACAGTTAGTGACAGGTGGGTAGTGACAGGTGTTAGTGATAGTAGCATATGGGTAGTGACAGGTGTTAGTGCTAGTGACCGTTAATGACAGGTGGGTATTGACAGGTGTTAGTGACAGTGACAGTTAGTGACAGGCGGGTAGTGACAGGTGTTAGTGACAGTGACAGTTAGTGACAGGTGGGTAGTGACAGGTGTTAGTGACAGTGACAGTTAGTGACAGGTGGGTAGTGACAGGTGTTAGTGACAGTGACAGTTAGTGACGGGTGGGTAGTTACAGGTGTTGGTGACAGTGAGAGTTAGTGACAGTGGGTAGTGACAGGTGTTAGTGACAGTGACAGTTAGTGACAGGTGGGTAGTGACAGGTGTTAGTGACAGTGACAGTTAGTGACGGGTGGGTAGTTACAGGTGTTGGTGACAGTGAGAGTTAGTGACAGTGGGTAGTGACAGGTGTTAGTTACAGTGACAGTTAGTGACAGGCGGGTAGTGACAGGTGTTAGTTACAGTGACAGTTAGTGACATGCGGGTAGTGACAGGTGTTGGTGACAGTGAGAGTTAGTGACAGTGGGTAGTGACAGGTGTTGGTGACAGTGACAGTTAGTGACAGGCGGGTAGTGACAGGTGTTGGTGACAGTGACAGTTCGTGAAAGGTGGGTAGTGGCAGGATTTAGTGCCAGTGACAGTTAGTGACATGCGGGTAGTGACAGGTGTTAGTGACAGTGACAGTTAGTGACATGTGGGTAGTGACAGGTGTTAGTTACAGTGACAGTTAGTGACAGGCGGGTAGTGACAGGTGTTAGTGACATTGACAGTTAGTGACATGCGGGTAGTGACAGGTGTTGGTGACAGTGACAGTTAGTGACGGGTGGGTAGTGACATGTGTTAGTGACTGTGACGGATATTGACAGGTGGGTAGTGTGACACCACAGTGACAGGTGTTAGTGACAGGTCGGTAGTGACAGGTGTTGGTGACAGTGACAGTTCGTGACAGGTGGGTAGTGACAGTGACAGGTGGGTAGTGGATATCCCTGTGTGGGGCACTGACAGGCGGTTTTATCGATCACATGCCTGCGACAGTTTGGAAGTAGGGCACCAGTACACGCACCGCACCGCCCAAGGCTGATTTTGATCTGGTTCGTTTCCAGTTTTGCGTCAAGGCTGTCCGAGTCACGGCTACCGAACCATGAGAGGTCGAGCTGGCGTCGAGTAAACAGGCATTGAAGGAATGCGAAAACAATTGTGTTGTTACAGGACAAGGACAGTGCAGTGATAAAGTGCTGAGTTCTGCATTTGTTGACAGTGTGTCATGGTGGAAGCTTACGATAAATGGTGGTGTATTTCCCATTAATCACGGAAATGTTCTCATCAGAAATGTGGCATGTGGTATGACCATGCGCCAGTCAATCTTCTGGCGGCATGCTTAGCATGCATGCCATGCTGTCTCTCCCCAAATTATGTAATTAAGCCTGTTAACATGATTTATAGCGAGCTACACACAATATTTAACCCAGTTAATTCCATTACAGACAATTGTATTGACAAAGGTCAATACAACATTAAAAGGAATGTTTCACCTTTCTGAAAGTTGTCTGGTTGTAGTCGAAATACGCTGGTTGTAGTCGAATACGCTGGTTGTAGTCGAAAATATGAAGTAAGTGCTGCTGAAAACCATGGTGACATTTTTCCTCTCGAAAAGTCACTTAACTTTATACAAATTCAGTTTACTTTATACAAATTAATTTTTGTTTAAAATTTTGGGATGATGACGTCATTATTGAGCTATATAGAGCTATAGAGAAAACCTTTAGCTGTCAACATATGGCACAATCGTTTCCAGACAATTCTGGCGATTTAAATACAAACATTGTGGATCTGTGGCTTCTCCGCACAGAACACAATGACGAGTGCGAGGCATTGCGATAGCTCAATATTTATTTATAAAAAAACATTAATCCTTAACTGAGACTCAAACAACGTGACAAACGTCAACTTGGACTGCAACCTATCACGTTGGCCGTTGTTTACATCGTACTCAGTAATCCAGCCAAGGTTCGAGAAATACAGGTCGTCTGACTTCCAGGACCAACAATCTTGAAGTGGCTGTCAGCCAATCAGCGCACAGTGGGCGAGAACGACCTTTTAGCGCGACACGGCGTTTCTGCTTCAATTTACGGCATTGGTTTGAACATTTAGCATATCAATCGATAGCTGGTGAATGACGGAGCTAAAAGATATGCACTTTCTTTTATCTTGGTTTAACCCGGCATTGACCGAGGGGGGGGGGGAAATATTGCCCCCTCCTTGTTATCTCCGGAACCAATGATCGCAGCGAGACGCGCAAGGCGGCATTTGAAAGCTCTCAGTGAGACGCATCTAAAGCATGTTCGACATTGTTAAATTGAGGTCACACAAAATTGCTTTTTTAAATTGTATTTTCCCCCCATGTCGCGCTAGCAGGCCGTTCTCGCCCACTGTGCGGTGGCGGGACTAGCGTAGACCCCATCTTGCAAATGAGAAATTCAATTGCTTAAAAACGGATAAATGTTTGGGAAAATGACCTTAATAATTTAGACATTTCAATAACGGACAAAGATAATGGCTATCTCAGTTCAAAACCAATACAAAGGTGAAACATTCCAGGTTTAACAGTTGCCCTTTTAAGTTAGCACCGTTAAGTCCAGCTCATCATCATTTGATTGTAAATCACTCCAGGGATTGTCAATGGATGGATTCTTGTGTTGTTGACCTGTGTTACTCAGTCCAACTGCTGCGCCTTGACAGGCGGCTGTGCGGGGCTGATGCCGTGTTGTTGACCTGTGTTACTCAGTCCAACTGCTGCGCCTTGACAGGCGGCTGTGCGGGGCTGATGTCGTGTTGTTGACCTGTGTTACTCAGTCCAACTGCTGCGCCTTGACAGGCGGCTGTGCGGGGCTGATGCCGTGTTGTTGACCTGCGTTACTCAGTCCAACTGCTGCGCCTTGACAGGCGGCTGTGCGGGGCTGATGTCGTGTTGTTGACCTGTGTTACTCAGTCCAACTGCTGCGCCTTGACAGGCGGCTGTGCGGGGCTGATGCCGTGTTGTTGACCTGTGTTACTCAGTCCAACTGCTGCGCCTTGACAGGCGGCTGTGCGGGGCTGATGCCGTGTTGTTGACCTGCGTTACTCAGTCCAACTGCTGCGCCTTGACAGGCGGCTGTGCGGGGCTGATGCCGTGTTGTTGACCTGTGTTACTCAGTCCAACTGCTGCGCCTTGACAGGCGGCTGTGCGGGGCTGATGCCGTGTTGTTGACCTGTGTTACTCAGTCCAACTGCTGCGCCTTGACAGGCGGCTGTGCGGGGCTGATGCCGTGTTGTTGACCTGTGTTACTCAGTCCAACTGCTGCGCCTTGACAGGCGGCTGTGCGGGGCTGATGCCGTGTTGTTGACCTGTGTTACTCAGTCCAACTGCTGCGCCTTGACAGGCGGCTGTGCGGGACTGATGCCGTGTTGTTGACCTGTGTTACTCAGTCCAACTGCTGCGCCTTGACAGGCGGCTGTGTGGGGCTGATGCCGTGTTGTTGACCTGTGTTACTCAGTCCAACTGCTGCGCCTTGACAGGCGACTGTGCGGGGCTGATGCCGTGTTGTTGACCTGTGTTACTGCTGCGCCGTGACAGGCGACTGTGCGGGGCTGATGCCGTGTTGTTGACCTGTGTTACTGCTGCGCCGTGACAGGCGACTGTGCGGGGCTGATGCCGGTGTCAGGGAGATTGGAATGCCGAGTGGTGTTTTCCCCTTATGCGCCACTGCAGTTTCCCTTGGCGCGGGTTACGCCCCTACTGCCAGTCGCAGTCTCCGCCGCGTGGCCGCGCCGGCGCCCCACGGTTCAGGATGACATCTGGCACAGCACTGCGGTTCACTCCCAGCTGACAAACCGGAAACCGAAACCCCCAGCCCTGCGCATGCGCCGCCACCGATTACCTTTTTGCGAGCCGGAGGGGAAAGTTTTTACTACCGCTGGCTACGCACCAGCTGGTGCCGGCTCGGCGCTGTCTGCCGCACCAGCTCGGCGCTGTCTACCGCTACTGCGTGCAGTTTTCTGGCTCCAGATGAACGGTAGTCTGGTAGTTTGTCAAATTGGAGCTGGTATCTGCGATGAGTGCCGTTTTCTGCCAGCGATATGGATGTCGGCGACGAGCTTCAAGTCCTATACATAGTCGTTATATATCTCTGTTTTTTCCTGCTCGTTTGATCTGCGCTGTGGGAGGTGATGTCGATTCCCACCGGTCCTGGTCAGGCGTGCGATGCGGTGAGACGGCACTGGCTTCCACTGTCTCCCAGCGCTTTCCACTGCCTACCATTGGCTCCAGTTGCCTCCCAGCACCTCCCAACTCACCATGACACCGTCCACCGCCTCCTACTACTTTCCAATACATCCCAGAATCTACCACCACCTCTTCCCATCATTTGTCACCGTCTCCCACCACTTCCCACCACCTCCCACCGCCTCCCACCACCTCCCACCACCTCCCACCACCTCCCACCGCCTCCCACCACCTCCCACCGCCTTCTACCGCCTTCTACCGCCTTCTACCGCCTTCTACCGCCTTATACCGCCTTATACCGCCTTCTACCGCCTTCTACCGCCTTCTACCCTTCTAACTCCAGCGTTCCATTCAGTCGTGCCGAGGAGCAGTAGAGGCGGATGCGGCTCTCATTATGCAGTTCCCACCAATCAGCCTGATGTGTGTTAGATTTAGGGAAAAAGTCTCCTTGTACTTGGGTGATGAAGCGTGACCGTCTTCTGCTGAGGACGTGGCTCCATTATTTTCGGTTTCGTTTCCGAATATCTCCATGATTAGAAATAGCGATTCACTGATTTCCAAACTATGTCCCAACTAAACGCAGTACGAGTGTATGCATGACTGGAAAATACGACCGCAGGGGGCGTACTTGTCGATTGGTTACTTGTCCCCTTCATGGGTAATCAGGGGGCTCGGATCACGCTTGTCACGACCTTTCAGTGCTGAACTCCCCGATATGAGACTCTCCATAACGATGCACGTACTCCCGTGGTGCCGCTCACTCCCTATCAACTTACCACCGTATAGACCACGCGTCGCCATGTGACACTCAGTTATGTCATTGTCGACCGGGAGCGATGGGGCGCGGTAATAAACACCAGAAAATAGCCCTTGTGAAATGTCGATTGCTCAACGACGGTTGTGCCGCGTGCACAAACTGGGCAAGTGGGCGTGCCACGCTGAACTGTAGTGAACTGCGATCCGTGTCTGGTGCCGCGCTGAACTGTATTGAACGGCGACCGTGTCTGGTGCCGCGCTGAACTGTATTGAACTGCGACCGTATCTGGTGCCGCGCTGATGCGCCTCAGTCTCTGTGCACAATGCAGACAGTTTATCAGGGATTGCGACCTGGCCTCGGTGCCCTGAGCGTCTGATGAGGCGCACATCGCAGCGCTGACCGTCGGCTGACCGTCGGCTGACTGGCTGCTGACCGCTGTCTGACTGGCTGCTGATCGTCGGCTGACTGGCTGCTGACCGCTGGCTGACTGGCTGCTGACCGCTGATCGTCGGCTGCTGATCGTCGGCTGCTGACCGTCGGCTGGTGGCTGCTGATCGTCGGCTGGTGGCTGCTGATCGTCGGCTGACCGTCGGCTGGTGGCTGCTGATCTTCGGCTGGTGGCTGCTGATCGTCGGCTGACCGTCGGCTGGTGGCTGCTGATCTTCAGCTGGTGGCTGCTGATCGTCGGCTGACCGTCGGCTGGTGGCTGCTGATCTTCAGCTGGTGGCTGCTGATCGTCGGCTGGCGGCTGCTGATCGCCGGCTGCTGACCGTCGGCTGATCGTCGGCTGGTGGCTGCTGATCGTCGGCTGACCGTCGGCTGGTGGCTGCTGATCTTCGGCTGGTGGCTGCTGATCGTCGGCTGACCGTCGGCTGGTGGCTGCTGATCTTCGGCTGGTGGCTGCTGATCGCCGGCTGCTGACCGTCGGCTGACCGTCGGCTGGTAGCTGCTGATCTTCGGCTGGTGGCTGCTGATCGCCGGCTGCTGACCGTCGGCTGACCGTCGGCTGGTGGCTGCTGATCGTCGGCTGGTGGCTGCTGATCGTCGGCTGATCGTCGGCTGGTGGCTGCTGATCGTCGGCTGACCGTCGGCTGGTGGCTGCTGATCGTCGGCTGGTGGCTGCTGACCGCTGGCTGGTGGCTTATCTGCCTGTCGGCCGCCCAGCTGTCGCTCGTCCGCCCGGCTTCGGGAGGCGGGCGTTCAGAAGCGGGCGCTCAGACTAGGTCAGCGCGCTTCTCGACAGCGCCGGACCCGGGGCAGATGAGCCGGCTCCGTACACCGGGAGTGGACAGGCCCGGCGCGCCTGCATCACACAGCTGCTGTCTCAGGACCAGACGGAACCGACCAGCACGCGCACCGGCTGTGCTCTGCTATCCGTTACGGTTCGCGATCGTTTGCTATCCAAGGCTCATCGATGACAAAGAGCTGAAACCTTTCCGGAGCTGTGGAAACCGCGCGGGGTTAGCGAACCCCGTCGCCGACAAAGGGGTTCGTTCCGTTCCGCGGTGGTACAGAGAGGCACGGAACATTCCGCGGCGGTCGCCCAAGGCCGTGACTTCCGTTGCGTGTTGAGGTGGTCGAATTGATGGGGTCTGTGAGGCAGGGTGATGGTCATTGGTGTCGACAGCTGGCTGCATGGGTTGCAGATACGACACGTCAGAGACCCGTTCAGTGGGCGCACAGGTTCGCTCGCGCGCCGGATGACTCGTGTGGTGTTTCGTGAGGCTCGTTTGGGATGGTGCAGGAGCGACACGTACTGTTGTCAGCACGGTTTGTCGGCATCCTACTGTTGTCAGGAGGGACACGTACTGTTGTCAGCACGGTTTGTCGGCATCGTACTGTTGTCAGGAGGGACACGTACTGTTGTCAGCACGGTTTGTCGGCATCCTACTGTTGTCAGGAGCGACACGTACTGTTGTCAGGAGGGACACGTACTGTTGTCAGCACGGTTTGTCGGCATCGTACTGTTGTCAGGAGTGACACGTACTGTTGTCAGCACGGTTTGTCGGCATCGTACTGTTGTCAGGAGTGACACGTACTGTTGTCAGCACGGTTTGTCGGCATCGTACTGTTGTCAGGAGCGACATGTACTGTTGTCAGCACGGTTTGTCGGCATCGTACTGTTGTCAGGAGCGACACGTACTGTTGTCAGGAGTGACACGTACTGTTGTCAGCACGGTTTGTCGGCATCGTACTGTTGTCAGGAGTGACACGTACTGTTGTCAGCACGGTTTGTCGGCATCCTACTGTTGTCAGGAGGGACACGTACTGTTGTCAGCACGGTTTGTCGGCATCGTACTGTTGTCAGGAGCGACACGTACTGTTGTCAGCACGGTTTGTCGGCATCGTACTGTTGTCGGGAGCGACACGTACTGTTGTCAGGAGCGACACGTACTGTTGTCAGCACGGTTTGTCGGCATCGTACTGTTGTCGGGAGCGACACGTACTGTTGTCAGCACGGTTTGTCGGCATCCTACTGTTGTCAGGAGCGACACGTACTGTTGTCGGGAGCGACACGTACTGTTGTCAGCACGGTTTGTCGGCATCCTACTGTTGTCAGGAGTGACACGTACTGTTGTCAGCACGGTTTGTCGGCATCGTACTGTTGTCGGGAGCGACACGTACTGTTGTCAGCACGGTTTGTCGGCATCGTACTGTTGTCAGGAGCGACACGTACTGTTGTCAGCACGGTTTGTCGGCATCGTACTGTTGTCAGGAGCGACACGTACTGTTGTCAAGAGTGACACGTACTGTTGTCAGCACGGTTTGTCGGCATCGTACTGTTGTCAGGAGTGACACGTACTGTTGTCAGCACGGTTTGTCGGCATCGTACTGTTGTCAGGAGTGACACGTACTGTTGTCAGCACGGTTTGTCGGCATCGTACTGTTGTCAGGAGGGACACGTACTGTTGTCAGCACGGTTTGTCGGCATCTGTCATCTGGTACCGGCGGCGCGGCGGTCGGTCGAGTTGAGCGGCTGGCGGCTGATTTCCTGGACTGTGTCGTGTTTTGCTCCGGGTGTGCCGAAGAGGATAGGGGAGGGTGGCAGCATTGCCCGCCGTCAGTCACTTAGCACTGTTTTTTGTTTTGTTTCCCACAGTCAGATTGAATACAGGCACTGCATACTTTTATAGGACCTTATGCTTTTACGACTAGGCATATTTTATTTTAAATGTTGTTCCTATTCATAAAAAGGGAGATAAAGGTAAAGAGGAAAACTATAGACTGGTTAGTCTGACCTCACTAGTCTGCAAGGTGCTTAACTCTATTCCCTGCTGGCGGCCAGAATTACGTTAACCTGCGGGGGGGGGGGGGGCAGATTCTGCCCCCCCCCCCCCAGAGATCTCGAGAACCGTTCGGTCGATTTCGATGGGGAAAGCGCCATTCGATGCGTTATGACAATATCTCTTTTTGGACCCCGACATTTTTGTTTTGTTTAAAAATGGGGGGCCAGGGGGCAAAAAATCCGAAAATTTTGGGTGTTTTTTTGGAAGGTCATTGCAGCCATGTGGCTCGACCGATTTTCATGCCCCAAACGTTTTTGAGCTTCAAATGCACTGGTCTTTAATATACAAAAAGACAAAAACAAAATAAATCATAGGCGTATTCAGGGAATGTAAAATGGGGGATTTTCTGAAAAAAATATGTGCTGTTCGTGATTGTTTGGGACGTCATGAACGTCACATGTGGGAATCATATGCTGTAATTGGTTAAATTTGATATATTGCGCATAGGCGGATCCAGGAAAAAACATGGGGGCACCATGCACGTAACGCTTTTATCATCTTACTAATTTGAAGTTGGACCTAATTTGAGGGCGGGTATCGCCTCCCATTTTTTCTTATCCTGAGTGCGCCTCTGCCCCCAAAATATGTACAATCTCAGTATTTATGATGCATATTGCATTGTAATTGTTGCTGACGCATTTATTGCACTGCACACCACGAAGGAAGTATAAGCTGCAAAACCGCATTCGTAACACCCTCCCCAAAACAGGAGTCTGGAACCGCCTCTGCTGGACCGATTTTGTCAAAATTTTGACAACACGCGCCATTCAATTTTGGGAAAAGTCACAAAGTTTCAGGACGCTAGGCCTAACGGTTTAGAAGCGGCAAGTGAAAAACTACCTGGTGGGGGGGGGGGGGCAGAATCTGCCCCCCGCATGGAATAGGGTTAAATAAATCGTCAAAGATAAGATTGTTGAATTCTTGGAGCAAAATGAACTCATCAAGGATACACAGCATGGCTTTAGGAATGGTCGTTCTTGTTTAACTAATATTCTGGAGTTTTTGGATGTTGCAACATATAGCTTTGATCAGGGTAAACAGCTAGATGTAGGTTTTCTTGATTTCAGTAAAGCATTTGACGAAGTCCCCCATACAAGACTAGGGTTGCAAATTAAAATGCATGGGATCAGGGGCAAGATTCTCGATTGGATAGAAACGTGGCTTTCAGGACGTCAGCGAAGAGTTATTTTTAATGGGTACAAATCACAATGGAAGGAGGTTCTCAGTGGGGTTCCACAGGGCTCAGTCCTGGGCCCATTGCTTTTGATAATATTTGTGAATGCAATGGGGTGGGGGACAATTTTGTAAGGTACCATTTTTTTTTTTGGGGGGGGGGGGTTCATAGAAACAAGGATAATTTTTCATAAAGTATTTTTTTTTGTATTATAAAAAGCGAAATTAACTCAGAAATGAGTACAAACTAAAACAATTAAGCTCATGTCCTTGTAGTTGTGACGTCACGACCATAGTGCAAATCAAAAGTGCCGTCACAAATCACGAGCGTCGTGACGTCAGAACCAAAATCAAGACAGTTTAAAAAAGAAGAAATATGAGAAGTTTAGAGAAAGGTTTAGGACAGAAAGGTTCAGAGGCGGTCTAAGATGTGTGTGAGAAGTATATCGAAAAATCGAGAAAAATATGCTGAATTTGTTATGCGTAAAAACCCACTACCTGTCCCCGACCCCATTGAGAACAGTATAGACAGCAGTCTTGAAATTTGCAGACGATCTAAAAGCTGTCAGGATTATTAGAGGAAGACATGATCAGGATGTTTTTCAATCAGATCTGGACAAGCTAGTTGAGTAGTCTGAAGCATGGCAGATGAAATTCAATTTTATTTAATGTAAGAGTATGCACGCTAGACGAGTTAGCAGTAAACATAGGTATGAAATGAGTGGGCAGAAACTGGAGCAGATTGAAAAGGAAAGATATTTAGGTGTCGTGGTAAGCAATAGACTATCAGCGTCAGACCAGGTTGTAGAAGCTAGGAGAAAGGCACTTAGAATGCTAGGGGCCATTTACAGAAATGTTTCCTACAAAAGTGAAAAGGTAATAACAAAACTGTATTGTGCATACGTTAGACCACATTTGGAGTATTGTGTGCAAGCCTGGTCTCCAACATATGATAAAGATTGCTGGTTGTTAGAAAGAGTCAAAAAAGGGCAACAAAGATGGTTAATTGTCTTGGTAGTTTACCTTATGAAGATAGATTAAAGAAATTGGGTATGCTTTCACTTAGATATAGAAGGCTAAGCGGAGATCTAATTGAAGTCTTCAAATTTGTAAATGGTCAGCATTCTGGATATTTAAAGGGAATGTTTGCGTTTAATAGGGAAAATCGAGGTAGAGGTCATCAGCATAAACTCATGAAACGAAGTAGGACTAGGTTGCGACAGTCATTTTTCAGTAGAAGGGTTGTAGGTCATTATAATAAGCTACCAGGGGATGTCGCTGATGCAGTGACACTTGCTTCCTTCCAAATTAGATTGGATAAATACTTTACAGATAAGGGATTAGTTAATAAATACTCGTGGGATTAGGCTTCTTTTATGCAGGTAGAGTAAGTTGATTTGAATGGGCGAGACGGGGGGGGGGGGGGGGGTGCTACCTCGGATGGGCCCAAGAGGCTCTTTGTTGCACTTTTCTTTTATGTCTTTATGTATATTTGATACATAAAATAACTAAATCGGCTACTAGTCGTATTTTTTTATCGGATGGGATCCGACAAAAATACGACTAATGACAGCTTGAATAACTTTTGGATCTGATACTGTTGCTATTGCCCCATTGTGGTCCATACCTGATAGTATACACTGTGTAGTGCCGTGTCGATCGTTCTGTGCACTTCCGTCTCCTCGCAGTATCTCGCTCTCGTTTCCTTGTGTTCGTGTGGTCATGGTGGAATGAACAATGAACATAGAACAGCGTGTCTGTCCCGTTTCCGGGCCCGACTCCCCGTAAACAGCCATTCCTTCTACCGCAGTGTAACAAGTCGGCTGCTAACAGCAATCAAACTCGCCATTACTAACCATAAAAGTTGTCCGCCAGATGCTATTGGTTCACAACAATTATGACCTGCGCGGTCCTTATCTGGGTCTCTGTAAGGTCACTGCAAATGTCCATGTGCGGCATGTAGACGCAGCAGTTGCAGCGCCGTTAATTTCTAAATCACCACATCTGGCAATATCCGTAGTCCAATCCTCTGCCCACACCGATCTGTTTCCCGCCGTTATCAATCACCACTGCCTCGTAATTCACGTTGATCAGTTTTCGTCCGATCGAAGCGTTCCCGTGCTTCACTGATGGTGTAATTTCCGGTTGGTTTCGATCCGTTCTCGGTATTGCCGCTCGGTCTCGGTTTAGTTTCCAGCGTTATCGTCCGACACTGGGACGCGTCCCGGCCGTCTGGCCATGACGGAGCAGCAGCATATGGCTGCTGGAAGCTACCCGCCGTGTCAGCTGGTATCCGACGGCACGCAGGACACACGGGACCGTGATCCGTGCCGCTCTGGACACATGGACACACGCAGACGGACACATGGACACACACGGACACATGGACACATGGACACACACGGACACACACACACACACACACACACACACACACACGGAGACACACGGACACATGGACACACACGGACACATGGACACACACACGGACACGGACACACGGACACACGGATGTACACACACACATACACATACATGGACACACGGATACACGGACACACATACGGACACACACACGGACACACACGGACACACTGACACACGGACACACACATGTACATATGGACACACACGGACCCACGGACACACGGACACACGGACACACGGACACACGGACGGACACACGGACACACGGACGGACGGGCTGGTGTGACCGACGTCAGCGCTTCCGGGATGCTGCGGTGGAGCTTCCTGTCTGAGTTGTCGAGTTCCGGTTCGCTCGTCTCTGATCATGAAGGGTGAATCATTGAATCAGGTAATAAGTTGTTGACAAATTATTGATTGAGTAGCGTTGTTAACATCCAGTTTTGTTGGAGCCAGGGTGATATTGGAATGGACAAGAAGAAGACAATTAATGGCTGCTATCTGCTCTGTATTGTACCACAAATGATCCAGTTTTGTTGGAGCCAGGGTGATATTGGAATGGACAAGAAGAAGACAATTAATGGCTGCTATCTGCTCTGTATTGTACCACAAATGATCCAGTTTTGTTGGAGCCAGGGTGATATTGGAATGGACAAGAAGAAGACAATTAATGGCTGCTATCTGCTCTGTATTGTACCACAAATGATCCAGTTTTGTTGGAGCCAGGGTGATATTGGAATGGACAAGAAGAAGACAATTAATGGCTGCTATCTGCTCTGTATTGTACCACAAATGATCCAGTTTTGTTGGAGCCAGGGTGATATTGGAATGGACAAGAAGAAGACAATTAATGGCTGCTATCTGCTCTGTATTGTACCACAAATGATCCAGTTTTGTTGGAGCCAGGGTGATATTGGAATGGACAAGAAGAAGACAATTAATGGCTGCTATCTGCTCTGTATTGTACCACAAATGATCCAGTTTTGTTGGAGCCAGGGTGATATTGGAATGGACAAGAAGAAGACAATTAATGGCTGCTATCTGCTCTGTATTGTACCACAAATGATCCAGTTTTGTTGGAGCCAGGGTGATATTGGAATGGACAAGAAGAAGACAATTAATGGCTGCTATCTGCTCTGTATTGTACCACAAATGATCCAGTTTTGTTGGAGCCAGGGTGATATTGGAATGGACAAGAAGAAGACAATTAATGGCTGCTATCTGCTCTGTATTGTACCACAAATGATCCAGTTTTGTTGGAGCCAGGGTGATATTGGAATGGACAAGAAGAAGACAATTAATGGCTGCTATCTGCTCTGTATTGTACCACAAATGATCCAGTTTTGTTGGAGCCAGGGTGATATTGGAATGGACAAGAAGAAGACAATTAATGGCTGCTATCTGCTCTGTATTGTACCACAAATGATCCAGTTTTGTTGGAGCCAGGGTGATATTGGAATGGACAAGAAGAAGACAATTAATGGCTGCTATCTGCTCTGTATTGTACCACAAATGATCCAGTTTTGTTCGAGCCAGGGTGATATTGGAATGGACAAGAAGAAGACAATTAATGGCTGCTATCTGCTCTGTATTGTACCACAAATGATCCAGTTTTGTTGGAGCCAGGGTGATATTGGAATGGACAAGAAGAAGACAATTAATGGCTGCTATCTGCTCTGTATTGTACCACAAATGATCCAGTTTTGTTGGAGCCAGGGTGATATTGGAATGGACAAGAAGAAGACAATTAATGGCTGCTATCTGCTCTGTATTGTACCACAAATGATCCAGTTTTGTTGGAGCCAGGGTGATATTGGAATGGACAAGAAGAAGACAATTAATGGCTGCTATCTGCTCTGTATTGTACCACAAATGATCCAGTTTTGTTGGAGCCAGGGTGATATTGGAATGGACAAGAAGAAGACAATTAATGGCTGCTATCTGCTCTGTATTGTACCACAAATGATGTGTTTTCTCAGCCATATAAACATGTCAGTTTCGGCTCCGTAAGGCACCAATCATCAACGTGTTTTCTTACTCCACTCTGGCTTTCGACAAATCCCTGTTTACCCGTTGCTGTGCTCCGCTGGCCGAGCGGAACAGCTGTGGTTCTTCGCTCGGCTGTGGAAATCTGCCTCCAGCCGCGGCAGTGGCACTGGCAGGTGCCGCCCACGTAGCCGGATATAACCCGCTGAAGAATCGTGCCATCGCGGTGACTGGGAAACCCGATGGGCCGAGTGGAAACCATCATCATTTCTCATCTTGTGCACATATCCCGAGGTGAAACTGAATTATTCTAGTGCTGCCTGGCGAGGAAATGAATCGAGAAAAGCACACTTTAATTCAGCTGTCAGCAAACAGCCGAGACAAGAATTAGATGCGTAGGATATACTGGTGAAAGCCTCCAGTGAGTTCTTTCAATCATGCTCAGGATTCAGGAAGATGTATATTCAAGCTGTGTGCATTCTCCGATTCGCTTCGTGAATCTCTTGGCATTGGAAAGCGCCTCGAGTCTACCTCAGCAGGTGGATTGTGAATGTTTGCTATTGTACGAGAGAGAAAACTGCCCACGTAATTTGGGGTCAGAGACAGCTCAGAGTTGGAGCTGAAACCTTCCAGCTATGAAGTGCTAATTTGATTTTATGCGGTGTCATTTTGAATCCATTGTGTTATGTAAACTCTCTATGAGTTCGTTTTCTTCGATGTTCTGCGATGGAGTGGCAAGCTATGGTATGCGTGCAATTGAAGTTGGAAGGGTAATGAACGTATGGGCTGCTATGTCGCTGGATGTAACATGCATTGCGTCTGTGTGGCGTGGCTTGACTGTTTGGTATTTCCCTCATTGACAAGTCATCGTAATCTGCGCTTCCTACTCGCGCACTATGAAAGTGAAACTCGATCAATCCCACTGAACTCGATACAGCGAGACTCAGGGCTTTGATATTTCGGACGGTGCGTTGTGATTTCTCTGTTTTTCCCGACCGTCCTGGTCCGTGTGTTCCCGGCGACTCTGTTGGCTGGGCGGGGGCGGGGGCGGGAGTGGTGCGACCACCCATTGCCTCTGCTCGAGTCTCACCTCACCGCTCCTCGCGCCGTCTTCAGCCAGCCGCATAACCGGCACTCCACCGCGTCTCGGTAGCACGCGCGCATGCGCCGCCCACCGCCGCCGACGACGGCACGTCTCCGCGCGGGTCGCGCCAGTGCTGACTGTGACGGCGGCGGCGGAGGAGGCGGCGGCGGGAGCGTGACGCGGGGCGCTGCGGGACGAGCCGCGCGATGGGCCGGTAGTGTGGACAGTGCGGAGCGATGCGATGGTGGTGGACGGCGGCGGCGCTGCTGCTGCTGCTGCTGTGCGCGGCACCACGGCCGGGCAGCGGGGCGGCCGTGCTCAGCGACCGCCTGCTGCGGCGGCTACGGGCCGAGGCGGGCACTCTGGACCCGGCCGGCGGCGCGGCACGGCCCTACCTGCGCGCCTACACGGCCGCGCTGTGGCGGCACGGCGTCCGGAGTCCGGAGCAGGTACGAGCGCTGGTGGAGCGACGTGCTCCCCTGCTGCCGGCCGCCGTGTCCGAACCAGCCGCGCTCGCCGCACTGCTGGCCGCCTGGGACGCACACGGAGACGGAGACACGGCGGGAGACCGCAGAGATGGCCGCGCCGCCGCGTCCGACCATCTGGACGCCCTGGTACGGGAACTAGTGCAGGCTGCGGCCGACAGACTGTCTCGCCAGCGGGCGGCGCCGGGCCCGGCACCGGCCTCAGAGCCCGAGGTGCGACCCGAGCGCGGCGTGGAGCGCGCCAGTCCGCGGGGGATCATCAGTGTGATGCAGGGAGACCGCGGGACGTCATATATCATACAGCCGGACGCGCCAGGAGGCGGTGTAGGGGTGACGACGGAGAGACTGAGACTGGGGTCTCGACCAGAGCAGGACAGGGGGCGTCGCCCAGCTGTCGGCGTTCACTTATCTCGGACAGAGTCGGCGACGGAGTCCGGCGAGGCAGCGCCGCCGCACGCTGTGAGGGAGGTGGAACACGCCGATCTCAGTGCCACAGTGGTAGGACATGCTAGCTCTGTGAGCGATGTGACAGAACTTGTGAATCAGTCGGGTAACCTGAACTCTGCAGCCAGTGGCCTCCTGGCTGACACCTCGGCCGGTGATGCTTCCTTAGTGTCGGGTGTTATAACAGACAAGGTCAATGAGAACAGTGTCGGACCGAGCACAGACATTCCGTCCCTCAGCAGCGGCGACTCCAGCCGCACCACCGTGCCAGTGACTGTACTCGGCACCATCAGCGTGCCAGACAGGGTCAATGAGAACAGTGTCGGACCGAACACAGACATTCCGTCCCTCAGCAGCGGCGACTCCAGCCGCACCACCGTGCCAGTGACTGTACTCGGCATCATCAGCGTGCCAGACAGGGTCAATGAGAACAGTGTCGGACCGAGCACAGACATTCCGTCCCTCAGCAGCGGCGACTCCAGCCGCACCACCGTGCCAGTGACTGTGCTCGGCATCACAATTCCAATCGGAGATTCCGCGGACGGTTTCCATACCGCTCCTGTGACTCCTGCGTCAGATCCTGTGACTCCTGCGTCAGATCCCGTGACTCCTGCGTCAGATCCCATGACTCCTGCGTCAGATCTCGTGACTCCTGCGTCAGATCCCGTGACTCCTGCGTCAGATCCCGTGACTCCTGCGTCAGATCCTGTGACTCCTGCGTCAGACCCCGTGACTCCTGCGTCAGACCCCGTGAGCGGTGCGGCCGTGACCGGACCGGTGACGCCCCCTGCCGGCCGTGACCAGGCCAGGAGAGACGCTGACCAGGAGACCAGACCAGGAGACATGCTGGACGAACCGACCATCAGTGATGATCTCTACGCCTTTCTGGAGCGGTTTGAACAGCGGCAGCGGCTCCACGGGCAGACGGACGAGGAGCCGGGAGGAGTCGGCTCTGACCCCTCGTCGGACGTCGATACCGCTGTGGGAGAGACACCAGGACAGCATGGCTTAGAAGAGACACGGGGACCGGATGCCGCGCCCGGGTTGTTTGGGACGTTGGCCGATGAGGATGAAGTTATGGTGACTCATGGTGGGAACACAGAGTCCCCGCAGAATGAACTCAACATGGCTAGCGACTCGACGACCACCGCTCCGCCGAACAGGGTGTACCCAGCCGACCCGTGGGACCTGTATAACGTCTTGTTCCGACCGGTCAGCGGGGACGAGGAGACGGACGGCAGCACAGTGAGAAGCGCCACCCCGTTGCCGCCGCCGGCCACCGAGCCGCCCCCGCCCCCGCCCCCGCCACGGCCCGCTCAGCGGCCTGCTTCGGCGGCTGGGTTCGGCTCGCTGGCCGAGCCGCCCCCGCCCCCGCCCCCGCCACGGCCCGCTCAGCGGCCTGGTTCGGCGGCTGGGTTTGGCTCGCTGGCCGAGCTGCTCTTGCCGCTGCTGGATACATTTGAGCAGCTGAAGCCTTCGAGTAAACCAAGCCTGCCGAGATGGGGCCAGAAGGGGCCGACTACCGCTCTCCCGCCGGAGGAGCGGTGGCAGGGGCCGGAGGCGGCGCTGGGACAGTTCCTGCTGCTGCCGCCGCCGCGGCGCCCGGCTGACCGGCCGGCGTCGTCATCGGATGACGCCGCGTCAGCTGTGGTGGACTCCGGCGTCATGTCGCACCGGATGGGCCCGCTGGAGCTGGGGCCGACCACGCCCCTGAATCAGCCGCGACCAGCCGTCGGTCTGTTCGAGTCGGACCTGCTGACCCGGCAGGGATCTGGTCCCGGTTCCGCACCCGGTCGACCCTGGCTGGGACCCGCCATCGGACAGCAGAGCGTTAAACATAACGACCGGCGACACGACCAGCCTCAGGATCACCATTCTGACCAGCAACTCAACCAGCATCCTCACCATCAGTTCGGACGACGACCTGAGCGGCCACCGGATCACCACCCGAGCGAGAAGTTTAACCAGCGTCCTGACCAGATGTCGCATCATCCCTCTGGTCAGGGCGGCCTACCGGACTCTCAGTTCGCGCACCGGCTCGGCCAGCGACCGTTCTATGAATCTGGCCGGAACCCGCTGCTGGCCGGCATCGTGGAACCTCACATGAAGCAGGAAGTGCACCGGTTCACTACGATGGATCTGTACAGACTGCGCGGCGCTGGTGTGCGTGTTCGCGGTGCTGGTGGCCAGGTGCCGGTGGTGGCACTGCAACTGCCGGACATGCTGGCGGTCCTGCCGCACGGCCGTCCCCGGCCGCCGCTACCGCCGCCGCGCTGGGTGACGGAGAAGGTGCCGCCGATTGTCACCAAGAGGCTCACCACGCCACCGCCGCCGCCGCCGGTGACGGACAGTTTACCGGAACCGACGACCGCGGCGTACACTGAGTGGGAGTGGGTGACGCTGGAGCCCCCGCCTGAGACCCCGCCCCCGCCGCCGGTGACCACGCTCCCTCCGCCGGTGACACTCGCGGCGACCCGGCGAGTGTCTCCTTTCGTGGTGCCTCGAGTGACGACACCGGCACCGTGGGAAGACGGAGAGGAGGTGCTGAGGCCATACTCTGACGGAGACGGTGCGTCGGGTGTTGTCGGTCGCCTCACCACCACGGAGAGCGGCCTCGAGGCGCTCGGAGCGATTATCTCTGGGATTCTGGGCACGGCCAGCCCGGCGGCGAACGAGCGACCAACGGTGGACCATGTGGACGGTGTGGAACATGAGGTGTACGTGACGAGCGCGGTGGACGGTACAGTGACGGACACAGGGTTTGAGTTGTTTGATGTGGACGGAAGACTGGTGGGAAGTGAGAGGGATCGAGCAGCGGGTGTTCTGGACAAGGAAAGGCCGAGCCTGGAGCACCACGACCTGGCGACCGACCGGCCTCACTCCGGTCTGGCCGAGCTGGATGGTCTGCTGAGCGGCACCTTCCCAGACCGGGACCACTGGAACCACGCGCTGGACGGCTCCGACCCGGGACTGCGAGGGCGCGTCGTCGGCGGCGGCCGAGCCGACGCGACGGTGAACGATTTCGACACGAACTCAATACCTCCGTCCGACTCGGACCTGGCCGCCGCGGCACCGGGTCAGGACCAGACGGCCGTGTCTGCGCCGGAGGGCGACGCAGCGGCGGCGGCAGCGGCGCGGCTCAGCTCGCGCGACATCGCCTACATCCTGATCGGCACCACGGCCGGCGTGATCGTACTGTGTGTCACATTAGTGGTAGTGCTGGTGCGCGGCCGGCGCGGGGGTCGACTGTACGCGCTTCTGGCGCGCGTCATGCGCTCCGACTACCGTCAGGACCTGGAGAGCCGCCCTGGCACCTCGCCTGACGACCCCTCACCTCCGCCGGTGTCTGCGCTGCCCTCGCGGACACTGCCGTCACGACCGCCGCCGCCGCCGCCGCCCGTCGGCCTGGCCACGCACAAACTCGGCTCGTGGTTCAACGGCCGCTCTGAAACTCTCGGCTCGGAGACGTTTCACTCGAAACTGGCACTGCCGGTGCCGTACGCCAGCCACGCGGCCCCGCCGGCGGCGACGCGCCAGCCCCGGCCTCACGGGTACAACCTGAGACAGCTGGTCGGCGGACTGACTACGCAGCTGCTGAGCTCTTCCAGCAGCGGCGCCGGCTCGGTGGTCAACACGTCCGAGTTTGACGATACGCCCAAGTCGCGCCGTGGCGGTCGAGGGCAGGAGGATGACGCAACGGGGGCGGTGCGGGGGTCGTACCTTTTCGGTGGCCTCATGTCGGCGCCGGGGTCGCGACTCGACGGCTGGGCGACTTCTGGAGAGTCGTCCCGCACCGACTCCCGCCACCGCCGGCATCGGAGCGAGTCGACCGCGCGGGGGGCACGGCCACGTGGCTCACGGCGGACTCTGTCCCAGCCGCAGAGCCCGGAGCTGGCGGTCCGGGGCAGCTCGGAGCAGGACGGCAGTCGCCGGGATCGGAGGAGCCACTCGGAGCAGCGCACTCCGGAGCAGCGGGTCCGCAGCCCTCACCCGCGCCGCCGCCGCCGCGGCAGTCCCGACTACCGACGCCGGCGGCGGTCAGATCGCTCTCAGCAGCACCGGGCGCCGAGCGGAGAGGAGCGCTGGCCGCCGCGGCCCGACGACGGCCACTCGCGCGACTCCGGAAGTCCGGTCGAGTGGTCGTCGAATGACGAGAGGTTGATCTAGGTCGGTCGGCTGGCGGCGGCGGGCCGGACAGTAGTGGAACTTACCGCACGCAGAGGACAGAGTGTAGGTTCGTGTACCGCCATGTGTGCTTTGCTCGGTCGCTGGTTGTGTAGCCGTGTCTGTGCTCGTGTTGTGTTATGGCTTGCTGGTGTCGTCGTGTTGCCAAACTGTGCAGTGGGCCATCTCCATAGGGTGCTGAACTGTTGAGAGGAGAGAGCTCGTGATGAGAGATCTACGGAACGATTTCAGTGTGAAGTGGATGAACCACGAGTCACGGATTGTCGGAGAGGAAAGTCATGGATCTGTCAAATGGGTGCAATCAAATCCAGGTAGATGTCTGAGAGCGAAAGCCCTCCGTTGCGCATGTGCCAGATCCTCGAAGTGTCCAGATATGATGGAATAAATCTCCCGGCGCGCATCTGGGGGCCGTGTGTGAAGCCTTGTGACTGGAACGCTGCGTCCTCACCAGTCAGCCATCCATAGATAGCCGCCTATTATAGTCGATGTAATGGTATTCACTTTGAGAGTTTGTATGTGTTTTTATACGTGTTTAATAAACTTATAACCTGAAACAGGTGGACTATTGGCTTGCAACGACAATCGTCGGTGGGCGGTTTTTCGGCCCTGGCGCTGTTCTGCACAGGTCACCGGGGCCACGGCGCTGTGTGGCGCAGGTCACCGGGGTCACGGCGCAGGTCACCGAGGTCACGGCGCTGTGTGGCGCAGGTCACCGGGGTCACGGCGCTGTGTGGCGCAGGTCACCGGGGTCACGGCGCAGGTCACCGGTCACGGCGCTGTGTGGCGCAGGTCACCGGGGCCACGGCGCTGTGTGGCGCAGGTCACCGGGGTCACGGCGCAGGTCACCGGTCACGGCGCTGTGTGCTGCAGGTCACCGGGGTCACGGCGCAGGTCACCGAGGTCACGGCGCTGTGTGGCGCAGGTCACCGGGGTCACGGCGCTGTGTGCTGCAGGTCACCGGGGTCACGGCGCAGGTCACCGAGGTCACGGCGCTGTGTGGTGCAGGTCACCGAGGTCACGGTGCTGTGTGGCGCAGGTCACCGGGGCCACGGCGCTGTGTGCTGCAGGTCACCGGGGTCACGGCGCAGGTCACCGAGGTCACGGCGCTGTGTGGCGCAGGTCACCGGGGTCACGGCGCCTGCTGGCCGGTGGGTAACGGTCAGAACAGCCGGCCGGCAGTGCGTCTTCCGTCAGCCGACAGCAGGCAGCAGGCAGCAGGCGTCAGGGCTGAGACGGACCGTTGGCGTGCTCGAGCGCGGTGGCGAGTGACGCTCCACCGCCCACTCCTCGTCTCCACGCACAACCGGCCGCCGTGCAGCCGTGTGGAGTGGGTTGTGCTCCAGCGCCCACTCCTCGTCCACGCACACAACCGGTCGCGTGCAGCCGTGTGGAGTGGGTTGTGTGCAGAAGTAGGCAGCCAACGGTCACGCGTTTTGAATGCTGTTGTTTGACGGTTTGAATGTCGTTGCAGCTCGGGAGCCAAGGATTAGGACGGTGCCCGGGTGTGGTGATTTCAAAGCAGGAACGTACAGCCGTTCGTGATCCACCGAAGGTCACAGGGGCCTCCGGAGGTGCTGGGCCAGACCCAGGTCTGGTGATGCGGGGGTCGGCCAGGGTGGTCTAATGAGCTCTTGAGTCGGTAATGGCGACTTAATTTCGCTCGATCGTCCCTCATGCGTGACCGAATGAGGCTGTCCGTTACGACGTTGCCATTGTGGTCAGGACGTGTGATGCGTGCTCGGTCGGACAAGTCCATGCTGGTTTATCCCTGGACTGCACTGTGATTCGTGATTTGGGAACCCCCCACGCGTCTGTTGGCTAGTCCCGATGGCCGACTGACAGTGAGTATGTCTGAGTTGACTGTAATGGGGCTGACTTGCAGCTACTGCCACTTAAACGGTGCTCAGTTTTGAAGCACCTGTAACCTACTGAGAGAGTGGCTCGTGACTCGTGAAGTGCCCGCCCTCGTATCCGCCTGATAATGGAGCTGCGTGGAGGCCCGCAGTCTCGGTCCTGATTCTGTCGCTGGCGAGCTGTGTTCCAGCTCAACTCGAGACCCAGCGCTTTGCCGTGCTGGTCCGAACTCGCCACCTCAGCAGCCGGGCTGCCCAGCTCGGTCGTGGCCCAGCTCTGTCGTGGCCGGACTGCCCAGCTCGGTCGTGGCCGGGCTGCCCAGCTCGGTCGTGGCCCAGCTCTGTCGTGGCTGGACTGCCCAGTTCGGTCGTGGCCCAGCTCTGTCGTGGCCGGACTGCCCAGCTCGGTCATGGCCGGGCTGCCCAGCTCTGTCGTGGCCGGGCTGCCCAGCTCTGTCGTGGCCGGGCTGCCCAGCTCTGTCGTGGCCGGGCTGCCCAGCTCGGTCGTGGCCGGGCTCTGTCGTGGCCGGACTGCCCAGCTCGGTCGTGGCCGGGCTGCCCAGCTCTGTCGTGGCCGGGCTGCCCAGCTCGGTCATGGCCGGGCTGCCCAGCTCTGTCGTGGCCGGACTGCGTGGCTCTGTCGTGGCCGGGCTGCCCAGCTCGGTCGTGGCCGGACTGCGTGACTCGGTCGTGACAGGCTGGCAACACCGTGACACGCACTCTACCCAGTTGGGTTGTGACACTGCCGTGGCCCGGTGAACTCCCGTCTCACTGCGCCGTCTAATTCCCGTCTCACTACCAGTCGCACGCAGTTACTGATGACAGCTACTGCTGACATATGAGCGCAGCTACTGATGACAGCTTCTGATGACAGCTACTGATGACAGCTACTGATGACAGCTACCGCTGTCAGCTACTGATGACATATGAGCGCAGCTACTGATGACATATGGGCGCAGCTACTGATGACATATGAGCGCAGCTACTGATGACAGCTACTGATGACAGCTACCGCTGTCAGCTACTGATGACATATGAGCGCAGCTACTGATGACATATGAGAGCAGAGTCACGGTAATTAGATGCCGTGATCGCTGTGGCTCGCGTCACCCACGCCACGGAAATCGATGCGAGTCAGATTCGCTGTTGTAACTTGTCAAGATTTATAGTAATTTGAACGTGGTGAAATGTTTTATTGTGCAGCACTGGGAATGCACTTTTCATTTCATGCTCGCTTTGCAACGCTGTTTGCACAAGTGTTTCACTTGCATTTGCGGTACAAATCGACGCATTGGTCAAACGCCTTTGTTCATGACCGCCAACCTTGATCCAAAGAACATCACCAACGCCGTATTTCCATGTGGATAATTCAATGTAAAACGCACTCGTCGGTCTTCGTAAGAGGATATGACCTTATTTCCCGTCATTAAGAGCGCTCAAGACGCTGGATGCGCATCGTGGCAGCGATAATTGGTTCATTGCGAACTACGACTGCGTGACGATGGCACCAAATGCGAGCGATTCATTTCGGCGTGTTACTTTCGAAGCGGCTCTTCTGCACCTTTGGAGGACAGCGGCGTGCTGGACGGCGTACTCGGCCGCCGTGAGGTGAGACCTATGGAGGACAGCGGCGTGCTGGATGGCGTACTCGGCCGCCGGGAGAGGTGAGAGTGTCCCACATACCGGGATATATCGCTGAATTGGCCGGCCTACTGGACACCACTCTGTTGTGGTCCGATTTTCGCTCAAACGCCGATATCGCTGCTGCTCGGATCCAGGAGCTCTAATCACGTCGGTTTGCCACGTCTGGTTTGTGTCTGGCGATGTTAAGCTTGTCGCTGAACGAAAGACCAGGGCCGATCGTGTCCTGGGACATTGTTTAGCACCGCTGAGCACCTAGACCCTCTCTGGGCCGGGAAGGGGTGTGTCATTGTTTTGTCGGCGACACGCTCCTTCCGACGTTACGTTGACCGGAGCGGTCAGCAGCGGAGCCGCGCGTCCTATGCCGTCATGTATGACGAGAGTCGGAGTCGGAGTCGGAGTCGGAGTCGGAGTCGGAGTCGGAGTCGGAGTCGGAGTCGGAGTCGGAGTTGGAGTCGGAGTCGGAGTCGGAGTCGGAGTCGGAGTCGGAGAGTCAGAAAGTCAGAAAGTCGTGCGCAGTCAAGAGTGGTGCTGCGGGACCGTCAGCTGCCGCCGCGTTTCCGTCTCGAACACCCGGCCCGCCTCCCGGTCAGCCGCCCGGTCAGCCGATATAACTGGACCTGGCCGCCGGCCGCCGTTCTGTTCAGAACTGGGCCGACCCGCTGCCTATGCAAAGTATGGCCAGGCTCCCCGCCGCTCCAGCCAGTCAGCAGCCTATTCACTGTGCTGGTGATGGCACCGTTCGCCGATTGGTTGTCACCAGGTGTTTGAGCGACTTGACAATCGTAAAGGCGCCCACGGGTAGTGTCATTGATCATCATGGGCGCCACATAACCAGGCAGTTGCGGCACCCTAAAACCCCAATCATCATCATACTGCCATCGATCAGTTCCGATGAACCTGTACAGATTGAATTCATGTCGTGGTAAGCAGCACAATACTAATCTTCTTGAATAATGAAAGCTGTCGTACTTTCAATCCTGGGGGACTTTGATGAACAGTTTGCCTCTATGTTATGCAACATTGCATGTGCCGATAACGTTGTGTGGCGTTTCTCAAACTGAATCCAAAACCCGTTTGTTGATTTGATGGATACAACTGTCTGCTTCGCCGGTCACGTTGCATTGAACCCAAGCCACTTTGACTAGTTCTGCTAGCCGTCTGTCTTTGACCTAAGCGCTGCAACTTACCTAAGTGCAGCCTGCAACCTAAGGACTGCTCGCGCGCACGTCTCGGCCGGCGGGTCTGTGAGCCCCGGCCCGGCCCGGCCCGTGCCGGCGCACGGTCACGGCTCACTGGTCACAGACGCTGGCTAGGCTTCTACCGGCCCGCCGACCGAGCGCCGCCACAACGGTCCCCCGCCGCCGGTCACACGCTCAGCGGTACTGACCTGGGGAGGGAGAGTGTTAATATGCATGGCGTCACCCCGCTCTGCCCGACCCGGCCCCGCTGCGACGCTGTGCATACACCTGGAGCGGCTAGGGCAAATAGTCAGCGGTGAAATGGGCGCTGCGAAATTTGTGAATTGTTCTTCTTGGTGTTGTGTCAAACATCCCAAATGTTTCATAGGATTCGTGTTTGTTCTGACATCTTTGGCTTGACTGCTCACCTGGCGATTTTACACCGTTATTCTCTTGATCCTCCCCCTCCTCTGCCACACTCTGATCTGCTTGACAGGCTCTCTGCGGCTCTGCCATGCTCCGTCGCGCATACTGCGTGCCGCTTTCTTTCCGTTTCCGCTGTGCACTCGGCGGGGGGCAGTTGAGGAGCACCGCTTGCCCCACGGGATGTAATGACGCGCTCTGCTGGGGGTCACAGTGACACCGGCCCCGCCGACTGTTGTCTCTCTCGACAGGTGACCTGGCGACCCAGGCAGGGTATTGTACTCGGTCGGCTGTGTGTTAACACGTCGGATGTTGCGTGGCGGCTCCCACGGCGGGCGGCCTGGCAGGGTGACGGGCTGGCAGGGTGACGGGCTGGCAGGGTGACGGCCTGGCAGGGTGACGGGCTGGCAGGGTGACGGGCTGGCAGGGTGACGGGCTGGCAGGGTGACGGGCTGGCAGGGTGACGGGCTGGCAGGGTGACGGGCGGGCAGGGTGACGGGCTGGCAGGGTGACGGGCTGGCAGGGTGACGGGCTGGCAGGGTGACGGGCGGGCAGGGTGACGGGCGGGCAGGGTGACGGGCTGGCAGGGTGACGGGCTGGCAGGGTGACGGGCTGGCAGGGTGACGGGCGGGCAGGGTGACGGGCTGGCAGGGTGACGGGCTGGCAGGGTGACGGCCTGGCAGGGTGACGGGCTGGCAGGGTGACGGGCTGGCAGGGTGACGGGCTGGCAGGGTGACGGGCTGGCAGGGTGACGGGCTGGGGCGCGGTGGGGGCAGTCGCGCCTCGGTCGCGCCTCGGGTCCCCCCCCCCCCCCCCCGGCGGCCTGTAACGGGGGAGGTGGCGGCAGCGAGAGAGAGGCGGTGGTGGGGGAGAGGCAGTGGTGGATGTAAGAGTAATGGTAACGCCGTGCGGTGGGTGAGCCGGGTGAACGGGGGTCACGGTGGCTGGGCTGGCGCCGCGACTGAGTGACTGCTCCGACCAGCCGTGACAGGCAGAGTTTGATGATGATGATGATGATGATTTGGGTCTAAGGGCGCCGCAGCCGAGTTTGAGTGGGATGAAGGGTGGAATGAAGGTGTGAGCGGGTAATGTAAAACGGTAGGAGATAGGAATGGCGACGGCACTGGTTGAGAGACCCAGTGTGCGGCAGGTTTCTGGACTGTCAAATGTCTGGGCAAGGCTGGCCAAGGCAAAGCGATACATTGGAGCTCTCGATTTTAGAACATTCCAGGCATGCTATTTCTACTCAACTTTATTCATGGCAGTAACTGCGCCTCGGCAATAAATGACGTTATGCAGCTATGCAAGTGACTGGTATACAATGGGAACATCTGTTACATACATCATACACATCATATCCGTATAGTTTCCATTTCTCGGGCACATGTTATGCCTGTCGCAATCTGACATTCAAATGCAATAAACAAGCCGCCGATGCAAGCCTGCAGCAACTAACTGGTGCTGAACTGCTGGAAGGAGGCGCTTTCTTTATAGTTTACGGCTGATATATGACCACCTGCAGACTTGGACGGCAGTGGAGACCATTCTAACCAGTTAAAGGCAGTGTAACATACCCTGCACCTGTCGACGCTGGTGAGCCGTGAGCGGACAAGCAGCCAAGGCGTTTGGAATGAGGTGAAAACGCGCTAATTTCCTCTTCAGACCCTGCTGAATGGCTCTTAATGACATGGTTTTCACCAGCTGAGTGCCTCTGTGGACACTGGGCAGTGTAGTTAGGTGCGCATTAGTTGAGCTCGTTCTCGTTATGAGTCGTTATCTTATTGTTGGTCCTGCGCAGTCTTCTTGTCGATGGTTTCCGCTTGATCTCGTTTTCACTAGAGAGCGTGTGCGAGGGAGCGTGAGACCATAACTCAATCTAGATGGAGAACTAACGGGACGGTGAACTCATGTTGCGTTAGAGCAACGCCGGACTGCTTTTATCGACTCATTTAGACGGTCACTGATGCAACATTATTTCGTGCGAGAGTAGTTTGCCGGTTATGCTGTCTGAGCTTGTGCCAGTATAGCACTGGGGGTATGTTCTGTCCGTGTGAGGTGGCTGCCACCACCGCAGACGCCGCTCCCAGTTACACCACCATCGGGCACGGGTCAGACTCGGGGCGTTTAGCCCACTGTCACGGTCCAGTGACCGCGCGCCGCCGGGCGCCGCCGCGCGCCGCCGGCTCTGGGTCTCGAGTCAGCCTAAGGTCGGGTCGCGTCAGGCTGGGACGTGGCTGACAGAGGGTTGAAAGGACCGGCCAGCCCTTTCCCTCCTTATATCACCTGGTACCAAGGCCGAGGTTTTCCCTCGGGGTGCGGTGGGGATCGGGGGGGGGGGGGTGCCCGACCTGACCCCGGGCTGAACTGCTGCAATTGGTCCATCGCACAGCTGTCGGGCCGGAGATCAGCCCGGCGGCCGGCCTCAGCCAGGCTTCACTGAGCACACGAGCGATGGGATAGGCATCGATCAGTAGATGGAACGGCTAATTATGGTGTAGGTGAAACATGTGAGGTCATTTGACGAGGCCAGTTTGACCTGTCTTGCGACAGTGGATCGCGAATTAGGTCACTTCAGTCGGCGCGATGCTATTTGGAGTGTTAAAGAGCGTGGAAATATCGCTAGTGTGGCCGTATATGTGATGAGTTATGAACATGGTCGGCCTCTGCTGACTGCGTGGTGCTGAGTTATGAACATGGTCCGCGTCTGCTGACTGCGTGGTGATGAGTTATGAACATGGTCCGCGTCTGCTGACTGTGTGGGTGCTGAGTTATGAACATGGTCCGCGTCTGCTGACTGCGTGGTGCTGAGTTATGAACATGGTCCGCGTCTGCTGACTGCGTGGTGCTGAGTTATGAACATGGTCCGCGTCTGCTGACTGCGTGGTGCTGAGTTATGAACATGGTCCGCGTCTGCTGACTGCGTGGTGATGAGTTATGAACATGGTCCGCGTCTGCTGACTGCGTGGTGCTGAGTTATGAACATGGTCCGCGTCTGCTGACTGCGTGGTGCTGAGTTATGAACATGGTCCGCGTCTGCTGACTGCGTGTTGCTGAGTTATGAACATGGTCCGCATCTGCTGACTGCGTGGTGATGAGTTATGAACATGGTCCGCGTCTGCTGACTGCGTGGTGCTGAGTTATTGACATGGTCCGCGTCTGCTGACTGCGTGGTGATGAGTTATGAACATGGTCCGCGTCTGCTGACTGCGTGATGCTGAGTTATGAACATGGTCCGCGTCTGCTGACTGCGTGGTGCTGAGTTATGAACATGGTCCGCCTCTGCTGACTGCGTGGTGATGAGTTATGAACATGGTCCGCGTCTGCTGACTGCGTGGTGCTGAGTTATGAACATGGTCCGCCTCTGCTGACTGCGTGGTGATGAGTTATGAACATGGTCCGCGTCTGCTGACTGCGTGGTGCTGAGTTATGAACATGGTCCGCCTCTGCTGACTGCGTGGTGCTGAGTTATGAACATGGTCCGCGTCTGCTGACTGCGTGGTGATGAGTTATGAACATGGTCCGCCTCTGCTGACTGCGTGGGTGCTAACGGTGCTGTCCTGTCCCCAGGCAGAGGAGACGAAGCAGCGTGCAGAAGAGGCTTTCGAGGAATGCTCAGACACCGCTAAAAGCGAGGTACGTAGCCGTGTGGTCCGAAAACGGCCATTCACGATGACAGTCTTTCTGGTGCCTTTCTTAAGCTGTCTTAAGCTGTCTTAAGCTGTCTTAAGCTGTCTTAAGCTGTCGTTTTAGCTGTCATCGACGCCATATAACCTTGGTTGCTGCGGTGCCCTAAAACCCCCAAAACACCACCACTTAAGCCGTCTTTTTGCACAATATAACCTTGGTAGAACTGCGGCACCCTGAGGCAAAAACATGAATCCTACATATTCTTTGCTGATGAGTTGTTGCAGATTAAACCGGGTAACCCCGCTCAAATCTGCTGCATCTCAAGAACATATCCGTTGTATGGATTGTTTTACTCGTATCTTTCGCCGCCTCCGGTTACCTACAACGAGTATATTGTTTGTTTCGCCATCTACGGCTACCTTCAGCGAGTATATTGTTTGTTTCGCCATCTACGGCTACCTTCAGCGAGTTGTTGTTTGTTTCGCCATCTATGGCTACCTTCAGCGAGTTGTTGTTTGTTTCGCCTTTGCCGGTTACTGGTAGCGCCTCTACCATTGTTTGTACTGGCGGATTTCCGGCGTCACGGCGCTGCGCTGGCGTGTGTCTGCTGGCGTGTGACCGTGTGTCGGCTGGTGTGTGTCGGCTGGCGTGTGGCCGTGTGTCGGCTGGTGTGTGGCGCGTGTCGGCTGGCGTGTGTGTCGGCTGGCGTGTGTCGGCTGGTGTTTGTCGGCTGGTGTGTGTCGGCTGGTGTATGGCGGCTGGTGTGAGTCGGCTGGTGTGTGGTGTGTGTCGGCTGGTGTGTGTCGGCTGGCGTGTGTCGGCTGGCGTGTGGCGTGTGTCGGCTGGCGTGTGTCGGCTGGCGTGTGTCGGCTGGCGTGTGGCGTGTGTCGGCTGGCGTGTGTCGGCTGGCGTGTGTCGGCTGGCGTGTGTCGGCTGGTGTGTGTCGGCTGGTGTGTGTCGGCTGGTGTGAGTCTGCTGGTGTGTGGTGTGTGTCGGCTGGTGTATGTCGGCTGGCGTGTGTCAGCTGGTGTGTGTCGGCTGGTGTGTGTCGGCTGGTGTGTGTCGGCTGGTGTGTGTCGGCTGGTGTGAGTTGGCTGGTGTGTGGCGTGTGTCGGCTGGTGTTTGTCGGCTGGCGTGTGGCGTGTGTCGGCTGGCGTGTGGCGTGTGTCGGCTGGTGTATGTCGGCTGGCGTGTGGCGTGTGTCGGCTGGTATGTGTCGGCTGGTGTGTGTCGGCTGGTGTGTGTCGGCTGGCGTGTGTCGGCTGGTGTGTGTCGGCTGGTGTGAGTCGGTTGGTGTGTGTCGGCTGGCGTGTGGTGTGTGTCGGCTGGTGTGTGTCGGCTGGTGTGAGTCGGCTCGTGTGTGGTGTGTGTCGGCTGGTGTGAGTCGGCTCGTGTGTGGTGTGTGTCGGCTGGTGTGAGTCGGCTGGCGTGTGTGGTGTGTGTCGGCTGGCGTGTGTCGGCTGGTGTGTGTCGGCTGATGTGTGTCGGCTGGCGTGTGTCGGCTGGTGTGTGTCGGCTGGTGTGTGTCGGCTGGTGTGTGTCGGCTGGTGTGTGTCGGCTGGTGTGTGTCGTGTGTCGGCTGGCGTGTGGCCGTGTGTCGGCTGGTGTGTGTCAGCTGGTGTGTGTCGGCTGACGTGTGTCGGCTGGCGTGTGGCGGCTGGCGTGTGGCGTGTGTCGGCTGGCGTGTGTCGGCTGGGGTGTGTTGGCTGGCGTGTGTCGGCTGGGGTTTGTCGGCTGTTGTGTGTCGGCTGGCGTGTGGTGTGTGTCGGCTGATAGGTGTCGGCTGGTGTGTGTCGGCTGGCGTGTGGTGTGTGTCGACTGGTGTGTGTCGGCTGGTGTGTGTCGGCTGGCGTGTGTCGACTGGCGTGTGTCGGCTGGCGTGTGTCGGCTGGTGTGTGTTGGCTGGCGTGTGTCGGCTGGCGTGTGTCGGCTGGTGTGTGTCGGCTGGCGTGTGGCGTGTGTCGGCTGGTGTGTGATGTGTGTCGGCTGGTGTGTGGTGTGTGTCGGCTGGCGTGTGGCGTGTGTTGGCTGGTGTGTGTCGGCTGGCGTGTGGCGTGTGTCGGCTGGTACGTCCGTGTGTCGGCTGGCGTGTGTCGGCTGGTGTGTGTCGGCTGGTGTGTGTCGGCTGGCGTGTGTCGGCTGGCGTGTGTCGGCTGGTGTATGTCGGCTGGCGTGTGGCGTGTTTCGGCTGGTGTATGTCGGCTGGCGTGTGGCGTGTGTCGGCTGGTGTGTGTCGGCTGGCGTGTGGCGTGTGTCGGCTGGTGTGTGTTGGCTGGCGTGTGGCGTGTGTCGGCTGGCGTGTGGCGGCTGGTGTGTGGCGTGTGTTGGCTGGCGTGTGTCGGCTGGTGTGTGTCGACTGGCGTGTGTCGGTTGGCGTGTGGCGTGTGTCGGTTTGCGTGTGACGTGTGTCGGCTGGTGTGTGGCGTGTGTCGGCTGGCGTGTGTCGGCTGGCGTGTGGTGTGTGTCGGCTGGCGTGTGTCGGCTGGTGTGTGTCGGCTGGCGTGTGTCGGCTGGCGTGTGGCGTGTGTGTGTCGGCTGGTGTGTGTCGGCTGGCGTGTGTCGGCTGGCGTGTGGCGTGTGTCGGCTGGCGTGTGGCGTGTGTCGGCTGGTGTGTGTCGGCTGGCGTGTGACGTGTGTCGGCTGGCGTGTGTCGGCTGGTGTGTGTCGGCTGGTGTGTGTCGGCTGGTGTGTGTCGGCTGGCGTGTGTCGGCTGGCGTGTGGTGTGTGTCGGCTGGTGTTTGTCGGCTGGCGTGTGGTGTGTGTCGGCTGGTGTGTGGTGTGTGTCGGCTGGCGTGTATCTGCTGGCGTGTGGTGTGTGTCGGCTGGCGTGTGTCGGCTGGCGTGTGTCGACTGGTGTGTGTCGGCTGGTGTGTGTCAGCTGGTGTGTGTGTCGGCTGGCGTGTGTCGGCTGGTGTGTGTCGGCTGGTGTGTGTCGGCTGGTGTGTGTCGGCTGGCGTGTGGCGTGTGTCGGCTGGCGTGTGTCGGCGGCCGTGTGGCGTGTGTCGGCTGGTGTGTATCGGCGGCCGTGTGGCGTGTGTCGGCTGGCGTGTGTCGGCGGCCGTGTGTCGGCGGCCGTGTGGCCGTGTCTGCGTGGCCGTCGTGTCGCTGTCGTGCTCTCTGGAGTGGAGAACACACCGTGTGGCCGTGTCTGCGTGGCCGTCGTGTCGCTGTCGTGCTCTCTGGAGTGGAGAACACGGCGTGTGGCCGTGTCTGCGTGGCCGTCGTGTCGCTGTCGTGCTCTCTGGAGTGGAGAACACGCCGTGTGGCCGTGTCTACGTGGCCGTCGTGTCGCTGTCGTGCTCTCTGGAGTGGAGAACACGCCGTGTGGCCGTGTCTGCGTGGCCGTCGTGTCGCTGTCGTGCTCTCTGGAGTGGAGAACACGCCGTGTGGCCGTGTCTGCGTGGCCGTCGTGTCGCTGTCGTGCTCTCTGGAGTGGAGAACACGCCGTGTGGCCGTGTCTACGTGGCCGTCGTGTCGCTGTCGTGCTCTCTGGAGTGGAGAACACGCCGTGTGGCCGTGTCTACGTGGCCGTCGTGTCGCTGTCGTGCTCTCTGGAGTGGAGAACACGCCGTGTGGCCGTGTCTGCGTGGCCGTCGTGTCGCTGTCGTGCTCTCTGGAGTGGAGAACACGCCGTGTGGCCGTGTCTGCGTGGCCGTCGTGTCGCTGTCGTGCTCTCTGGAGTGGAGAACACGCCGTGTGGCCGTGTCTGCGTGGCCGTCGTGTCGCTGTCGTGCTCTCTGGAGTGGAGAACATGCCCTGCGCCGTAACGCAGAGCGCCGTCACGCGCCAGCCGCACCGTAGGTCGCACGGGAAGGTCGCCTCTGTCAGCTGAGAAAGTGTCGAGAGTGTGGAGAGCGAGTTTCTGCTGCGGTTCCGGTGCTGTTTTGGTGTTGGTGTCACGCTTCGGATAAAAAGGCGTCAGAATGAATTGTAGATGTTGTTTCTCTTGTGTCTGCTGGGTTAACTTCGTATGTGCCACTGTGCATAATGTGTCTTCCGTGTTTGTTATGGCCTTTGCGTTGTATCTTTTGTTACAGTTCTTTGTTGTGCCGACCTCCAAATGTGTTCACTGTAAATGTATGTGCTGTGTATATTGCGTATGCGTATGACCGCTAACCGCTGACCTCTGACCTTCCCCTCTTCAGATCCGCTCACTGCAGCGGCTCCGCTCCAGTGAGCTGCTCTCGGATATGGCGGAGCTGGCGCGATCCCAGATCCACGCGGCTCAGATCCTGCGCGCCGATCTGGGCCGACACCTGGACTCGATCCGACAGTTCGCCGTGCCCGAGCCGGGCCAGCTGGGGCGGCAGCGCTAGTGGCGCCCCGCCCCCGCCCCCGCCCCCGCCCGGGCGGGCGGGAGGGTGACCTCAGATCAGCGGCGGCGGCTCACTGTCTAAGTCGCTCAGAGCTGGTGTGTGGAGACTCGGATCCGTGACTGGCGGATGGAGTGATCCACCCGGCGGAGTGCTATGCGGTGGAGTCAAAGTGAGTGAGTTAGGTGTCTGGGATGTCTGTACTGCTTCTTGCTATAGGGATGCAATCATTCGTCGATTGATTCGTCGAACTTTATGCCCGTAGCTTCTCCCACCGCTCGCTAATCCAGCGGATCGGCAGCCGGTGAACATGGCACAGTGGGTGGCAAGGCAGCCTGTATTCCGATAGCAGGAGAAAGTATCGACATCCCTGACACCTAAAAGGCTGAACTTGGCTTCACTGATGTTGTGCGCCAGGTGAAGCTGGGTGGGATGGACGCGCCGTGCTGGTGTGGATGGACACTGTGGCGCTGGTGACGCCTGTGGGCGGCCTGCAGAGCGCCGGACCTCGCCAGTGACTTCCAGCAGCAACCTGCCTGGACGCTGTGCTGCGACACTTGGCGGAACACCGCGCAGTAGTGGCAGCGATGAGGAAACATTCAGCCAAAGAGTGCTGGGATCTTGCCGAAGCTGCGCAGTATGGAACATTTGGACAACTAATCATGTGGGGTGAGAAACGGGTGAAACGGTAGCCACCGGGCCTAAGTCGGGAAACAGATGACTCTTGTACGGTTGGGCTTGGCGCAAGCTGGCATTTTACCAAATTATCGATTATGCGCGATACCCCGGGGACTTTCGCGGTTCGCGTACATACCGCGGTCGCCTGGGGTTTATTTTGCAGACGGAGCTGGTTAGAGGTATGCAACATCGCGTCGTCTGGATGACGTCACTGGTGCATTCCGCGCGTCCCCTGGGCAACAAACAGTCCCCCTTCCGCCTGGCCTCGGCGCGGCAGTGCATGCGGCGGACCCAAGGGACCGACACGTAACGCCTGTCTCAGGAAACAGGACATAATCTCTCCGGTGGCAGTGAGCGGCGGAATCTCCCGCGGGAAGTGAAGTGGGTTTGTGTTGTGCTCTGGCTTAGGTGCTCAATACTCACAGGGTATGTCCGAAGAGAAAGAGAAGCACGCGAGCATACGCAGCTGGAGGTTAACGACATTCGTAATGCCGGAGATGGACGTCTTGCCGATAACGTTGGAATCGAGTGTTCTGGAGACTGCGTGAATTCCCAGATCCGTGCATTCGTCGATCGTGTCGATTTGTCGGTTATGCTCCATGAAACTGGTCTCTACAGAGTCGCTCCTGCGTGTCGATATATGGTGATACTGGCACGGTGTTGTATATGGCCATACCGGCAGATGCAGTGCTGAGAAGTGCGAACTGGGCGTTGTGGGCGAATTTACCACCTGTCGCGCGGGCATCTGGTGGGCGTGCGTTTCGGCTAGCCAGCTGGAGTGCGCGTACTTACCGGAAGAGGTGGTTATTGATAGATTGTGGTGGTTGTACGCTGTTAACGTGGTCATTGTTGTGAAGGTGACTGGTATGTGTTGGAGTGGCGCACTGCACCTCAGTTAGTGTTGAGCGTTGGCACGCGCGCACCTGTGATAGCTGCATCATTGCTAGAGTGACTGCTGGCTGTTGATGTGTGCTGGCCGCGTGGGGCCATCCTTCCGGGCTGTCCCGCTGTCTATTAGGTTGATTTGGGGATTCACTGGAGATTGTGCAGGAAACGGCTTCTTGCCGGATGATCTTGTCCACATCGAACTTTGACATACCTGTTGGTTGTATCGACGAAACAGAGCATTTCTTTTGGTTGTATGCTGCTTTAATCGTAACAGCGCTTTGCCTTGATTATTTACTCGCTTTGTGGTTGTATTTTGTCTTTCAGTTATGCTGTCTATCTGTGCCTTTGCCAGGCTTGTTACCGGTTGACTCAAGGCTTAACACTCCCTATATTTGCCGTCTGTTATCGAATATAGTCTCCGATGTAACGCCCACCAGCCTCCAGCGACCCGGCAGAGGCCAGCGGAGAGTGTGGTGCGATCAACGCTGTGGGGCTGTCTGCTGGTCAGCGCTGGCTCAAAGCTAGGGGCGGACTAGGGGTCTATTGATCAACGGCCGTTACCGACCGACGGCCTGACGGATCGGGGCGGGCGGGAGGGGACGCGCGGGGTCGATCACCGACCCATGCATGGCGGCCCTCTTACTATCGACTTATCAAGCCATCAGTACCTGCCCCGGCCCCGACACGGGTAGTATACCCGTGCAGCCTCACCATTCTACCCGGGTATATGCAGCGTTGTCGATACACGAGCCCTTACACGTACACTCCTGTTTTTGCATCGTCTGTTGAACCCCGCTCCAGTCGGCCCGAGTCCGGTCCGGTCGGGACCACGCAGTATTCGCAGATGACCAGAGGAGACAGTACTGTGGTGTACATGTATTTACGAACTGTAATAAATATATCTAGTACGCATTGTGTACCGGGTTGTTAAGCTACAAGGCTTAGCCAAACGGAAACGCTTCGAAGCTTGTTACGTGATCTGAAAAAATAAACATGAGTGAATAAAACTAACTGCACCCTCGTGAACACTACTAGCCTCAAAAAGCGAAGGCCGCCTAAAATAGACCCAACAAAGCGCGAACATTGAACCAAAGCACACAGCACGAGCAGCGCCACCCCGCTCGCTCGTGCCCAATACAGCTGTCTGCTTTCATCACGTTCACACACCGCAGTTGGATACCCCAGACTGTTGTCTCGCCTCCACAGAACCCGCTCTGGAATCTGAAAGGGTATAAAATACTTCGCTCGACTATTACACGCTCCTGCGACATCTGTGTATAGTTATCTGGCCTCAGTGCATGCTGGTACCGTTATGTCGGTTCAGATACAGCGCACCGACGAGTGGCCCGAAGCTGTTATGCATCACCATTGCCGCCAGGCGGACAGACGGCTGAGCGAACATGACAAGTTTCATAAAGCAGAATCAACCAATTCACCCACAACTAATCATGCAGTCTGCACAACGGCAAATAGTAAACTTTTATCAAAAAAGTCATTTGTGCTAAACTCATCGATAGTTTGCAATGGGACTGCTTCACTGAAGGATGCAAGAGTGCGTTCCTCAGTGAGACTGTAATTTCGCAGATTTATCGATTCTGCTTTATGAGAATCGCCCGTGATATCAGTGACGATGCTTTATCGCGGCTTCGAAACAGACGCTACCAGACGCTGTGGCTTCGCTCTGCAAATCAGAGACACAATCAGCACCCCTCCCCTCTATATCTACTGAGCCAAGTTCACACAGGCACGTATACAAAAAAAAAACTCTCTTTGATCGCTGTGGGGCGTGGGCTACACCGGAGCCCCGGCTATCACATTGCACCTCAGATTCGCCTCATCAGCACCGCACACTGTGACGCACATACAGGAACGTGGGGCGTGAAGGCTCCATACAGAGTTTGACTGACAGTCAGTCAGACCCGGCCGAGCACTTCCAGACCCGGCCGAGCACGTCCATACCCGGCCGAGCACGTCCATACCCGGCCGAGCACGTCCAGACCCGGCCGAGCACTTCCAGACCCGGCCGAGCACTTCCAGACCCGGCCGAGCACGTCCAGACCAAAAGTCAGATCTCCAAGGCGCTGCTGCCACTATATACAGCCTCCAAAGCAACGCGAACCCACCGCGACATCCGCAGTGGCCAGCACACGCAGTCATTGCCAGGAGCGACCGCAGTCACGATATGTGCATAGTTATACTCCCGATCACATTGTATGACGTAGCTTCTTACCCGTCAATCGACATGTTCACATTCCCCATGCGAGCCACACACTGGACACACTGGGTGTATGTATGGCTTAGCCCGATACAAACACGATTCCTCCTCCACAAGCGGCAACACAGTACACAATACCATCCACGCATCTGTGAACAACACACAGCGTTCAATGGACTGGGCCCGAAATACGGACACACGCCGGACCACACGGCACCCCCGCCTCCTATGTTTCTGTGTATGATCCGGCATGCCGCCGGGCTCGCTTCCTGTTAACCAGCAGTTCGAGTCCACGTGAAGCCACACCGCCTTCTCCCGTTCAGGACTTGGCCTGGCGGCGCGCGGCCTCCAGCTCGCGGGATATAGTCTGCAGGTCCTTCTGCAGGTGCATGTTCTTGGTGAGCGTCTCCTCCAGCATGCGCTGCATCCGCCGCTGCATCTCGCGCTGCTGCTCGTCCAAAGACAGGTGCTTCACAAAGTCCACCAGCTTCTTCACCGGCGTCAGGACGTCCGCACCGCCTGACAGGCACAGAGCGGGCGCGTTGATGTTATATCGGTAACGCTCCGACCTCCAACCTCGCCAGTAGCGATTACAAGTTCAATGAGAGGCTCATTTGGCAAAATGTGATGGTGATAGTGATAGAAGTGCATTTAACCAGTGGCTGGAAACTGACAGCCATGAAAGAGGTCAATCAGGTCCAAGCACGAAGGAAGTCGGCAAAATGGAATCGATTGTCGCATGACTATAACGGAATGAACTCAATGCTTCAATCAGAGTGCTGTTCATGGTCACTGCGGTTCGGCGGCCAACCGCAAGCTCTAGGCCCCGCCCCTTTCCTCATGCGTCATCACAAGCAGGCGTCTCTTGAACACTGAATGTCGCGATGCGCCACTTTACGTGACATTTCATGCTGTGGTCGCTCCGTACCGACCGCCGGAACCGCAGCCGTGTGACGTCATACCGTTCAACCCATCCCCACTTTCCGTTATCCCCCGCTGCTGACCACTGCTGACCGCCGAACGGCAGCCAACCGCAGGGTCCGTGGACAGCACTCTGAACATATGTTTGAAGTTCTCATCGGAAATGATTTGATATAAACGCTGCTTTCCGAATGCTCTGAACCGTTACTGCCCAGACCCATCCTTCAAAGCAGATACTGTATCAGGTCAGCAGAGCCCAGTACCAGTTACACACACTGTCCCCCCTCCCTCCCTCGGCGGGTGCTCCTATCGGACATTGTATCAGGTCAGCAGAGCCCAGTACCAGTTACACACACTGTCCCCCTCCCCCGGCAGGTACACCGCCCCCCCCCCCCCCCCGGCAGGTGCTCCTATCGGACACTAGTATCAGGTCAGCAGAGCTCAGTACCAGTTACACACACCGCCCCCCCCCCTCCGGCAGGTGCTCCTATTGGCCATACCTGGTCAGCAGAGCCCAGTACCACTTACACCCCCCCCCCCCCGGCAGGTACACCGCCCCCCCCCCTCCGGCAGGTGCTCCTATCGGCCACTGTATCAGGTCAGCAGAACCCAGTACCAGTTACACACACTGTCCCCTCCCCCGGCAGGTACACCGCCCCCCCCCCCCCCCCGGCAGGTGCTCCTATCGGACACTAGTATCAGGTCAGCAGAGCTCAGTACCAGTTACACACACCGCCCCCCCCCCCCCTCCGGCAGGTGCTCCTATTGGCCATACCTGGTCAGCAGAGCCCAGTACCACTTACACACACCGCCCCCCCCCCCCGGCAGGTGCTCCTATCGGCCACTGTATCAGGTCAGCAGAGCCCAGTACCACTTACACACACCGCCCCCCCCCGGCAGGTACACCGCCCCCCCCCCCCTCCGGCAGATGCTCCTATCGGCCACTGTATCAGGTCAGCAGAGCTCAGTACCAGTTACACACACCGCCCCCCCCCCCCTCCGGCAGGTGCTCCTATTGGCCATACCTGGTCAGCAGAGCCCAGTACCACTTACACACACCGCCCCCCGGCAAGTACACCGCCCCCCCCCCCCTCCGGCAGGTGCTCCTATCGGCCACTGTATCAGGTCAGCAGAGCCCAGTACCAGTTACACACACTGTCCCCCTCCCTCCCTCGGCGGGTGCTCCTATCGGCCACTGTATCAGGTCAGCAGAGCCCAGTACCAGTTACACCCTCCCCCCGGCAGGTACACCGCCCCCCCCCCCTCCGGCAGGTGCTCCTATCGGCCACTGTATCAGGTCAGCAGAGCCCAGTACCAGTTACACCCCCCCCCCCCCCCCGGCAGGTACACCGCCCCCCCGGCAGGTGCTCCTATCGGACACTAGTATCAGGTCAGCAGAGCCCAGAACCAGTTACACACACCGCCCCCCCCCCCCCCCGGCAGGTGCTCCTATCGGACACTAGTATCAGGTCAGCAGAGCTCAGTACCAGTTACACACACCGCCCCCCCCCCCCTCCGGCAGGTGCTCCTATTGGCCATACCTGGTCAGCAGAGCCCAGTACCACTTACACACACCGCCCCCCCCCCCTCCGGCAGGTACACCGCCCCCCCCCCCTCCGGCAGGTGCTCCTATCGGACACTGTATCAGGTCAGCAGAGCCCAGTACCACTTACACACACCGCCCCCCCCCCGGCAGGTACACCGCCCCCCCCCCCCTTCCGGCAGGTGCTCCTATCGGACACTAGTATCAGGTCAGCAGAGCTCAGTACCAGTTACACACACCGCCCCCCCCCCCCCCTCCGGCAGGTGCTCCTATTGGCCATACATGGTCAGCAGAGCCCAGTACCACTTACACGCCGCCCCCCCCCCCCGGCAGGTACACCGCCCCCCCCCCCTCCGGCAGGTGCTCCTATCGGACACTAGTATCAGGTCAGCAGAGCTCAGTACCAGTTACACACACCGCCCCCCCCCCCCCTCCGGCAGGTGCTCCTATTGGCCATACCTGGTCAGCAGAGCCCAGTACCACTTACACACACCGCCCCCCCCCCCCCCCGGCAGGTACACCGCCCCCCCCCTCCGGCAGGTGCTCCTATCGGCTACTGTATCAGGTCAGCAGAGCCCAGAACCAGTTACACACACCGTCACCGTCACCCCCCCCCCCCCCCCCCCCCCTCCCCCGGCAGGTGCTCCTATCGGCCATACCTGGCTTATACCGCCCGTCATGACTGTGCGCGGCAGAGGCCGGCTGGCGGCCCTCCATGCAGTAGAACTGGATCAGCGCCGACTTGCTGGCCAGGTCGTCGGCCAGGGCGCCACTGCTCTGCTCCAGGTGGCTCAACTTCTCCTCCACACGCCACTTCTCCTCCTGAGATACAGACGGCCGTGGCTCAGGCACAGTGTTAGTATTGACACTAGACACAGGGCAGGGGGCGTTGTGATAAGCGCGCCACTGCGACGAGCTGCTGGTAACCTCCTCGGGGTACTTGCCACAGCACAGACGCAAAGAGTGGTGATGAAAGATGGCGGGCGCAATCATGGTCATCCCACAACATATGTACGCACACGTGCCGGCTGCATTACAAGAATTTCACCGCAGTTCAGTATCAGACAAACGGGTTAACCGGACTTCCGACTTCATCTCGTAGCAAACATCACTATCAGAAAATCCCGACCTGCCCCGGTCACAATGATTGCCCACACGTGGCCCCAATCTGTGCCGACTAGCTGGTCCCAGCTGGTCTCAGCTGGTCTCTGGAGGAGCTGACCTGGAGCCGGGTGATGCGGGCCAGCAGACTGACGGTCTCGGTATCCACAGGCGAGTCGCCGCTGCCGTTCACGGAGGTGCGCCCTCCGTCCCCGTTCTCCCCACTCATCAGACTCCAGCTGGACACCGACTGGGCGTCTGACTCGGGCGGAGGCGACAGCTCGGCTGCGGGAGCGCCACACATGGTCAAATGAAGTACTGAAGCTCACGGAACCCCGCTCAACACCGCCTGAGACCACGACCCAGCTGTACACACCACACACACTGGACTCAAACCCAACGTGGGTACATGGAACAACCATCCGAGCACCAAACTTACAACGAATACAATTGAATCACACAGAAGTGTCATCACATACATGCGAAAATCAAATGCAGATGACACATTTCCTATTTACACATGCACATTTGCTAGTTCCGGCTTGCCGGTCCAGTGCCACCCTAACATTTGTCTTCAATCACACCAGACCCACTCCAGCCGCCGCGCCGCCTACGCCTGCCCACCGCTTCGTACAGGGCTTGTCGGCGAACGAGGTGTCCTGCAGGGCCTGTTGCAGCCGGTCCGCGCGGCGCCGCTCCTGCGCCAGTTGACGCCGCATGTCCTTCGTCACCGCCGCACCCTTCCGCTCGTGGATCCGCTTCTCATCCACACTGTCCTTCACCTGTGGCAGATGTACAGGAGGGATATTCATCCCACACTGCCACACACACACACACAGCTTCACAGACACGCTGTCCTGCACCTGTGGCAGATGTACAGGAGGGATACTCATCCCACACTGCCACACACACACAGCTTCACAGACACGCTGTCCTTCACCTGTGACAGATGTACAGGAGGGATATTCATCCCACACTGCCACACACACACACACAGCTTCACAGACACACTGTCCTTCACCTGTGGCAGATGCACAGGAGAGATACTCATCCCACACTGCCACACACACACACAGCTTCATAGACACACTGTCCTTCACCTGTGGCAGATGTACAGCAGGGATACTCAACTACACTGCCACACACACACAGCTTGACAGACACGCTGTCCTTCACCTGTGGCAGATGTACAGGAGGGATACTCATCCCACACTGCCACACACACACAGCTTCACAGACACGCTGTCCTTCACCTGTGACAGATGTACAGGAGGGATATTCATCCCACACTGCCACACACACACACACAGCTTCACAGACACACTGTCCTTCACCTGTGGCAGATGCACAGGAGAGATACTCATCCCACACTGCCACACACACACAGCTTCATAGACACACTGTCCTTCACCTGTGGCAGATGTACAGCAGGGATACTCAACTACACTGCCACACACACACAGCTTGACAGACACGCTGTCCTTCACCTGTGGCAGATGTACAGGAGGGATACTCATCCCACACTGCCACACACACACAGCTTCACAGACACGCTGTCCTTCACCTGTGACAGATGTACAGGAGGGATATTCATCCCACACTGCCACACACACACACACAGCTTCACAGACACACTGTCCTTCACCTGTGGCAGATGCACAGGAGAGATACTCATCCCACACTGCCACACACACACAGCTTCATAGACACACTGTCCTTCACCTGTGGCAGATGTACAGCAGGGATACTCAACTACACTGCCACACACACACAGCTTGACAGACACGCTGTCCTTCACCTGTGGCAGATGTACAGCAGGGATACTCAACTACACTGCCACACACACACAGCTTGACAGACACGCTGTCCTTCACCTGTGGCAGATGTACAGGAGGGATACTCAACTACACTGCCACACACACACAGCTTCACAGACACGCTGTCCTTCACCTGTGGCAGATGTACAGGAGGGATACTCATCCCACACTGCCACACACACACACAGCTTGACAGACACGCTGTCCTTCACCTGTGGCAGATGTACATGAGGGATACTCATCCCACACTGCCACACACACACAGCTTCACAGACACGCTGTCCTTCACCTGTGGCAGATGTACAAGAGGAATACTCATCCCACACTGCCACACACACACAGCTTGACAGACACGCTGTCCTTCACCTGTGGCAGATGTACAGGAGGGATACTCAACTACACTGCCACACACACACAGCTTGACAGACACGCTGTCCTTCACCTGTGGCAGATGTACAGGAGGGATACTCAACTACACTGCCACACACACACAGCTTGACAGACACGCTGTCCTTCACCTGTGGCAGATGTACAGGAGAGATACTCATCCCACACTGCCACACACACACAGCTTGACAGACACGCTGTCCTTCACCTGTGGCAGATGTACAGCAGGGATACTCAACTACACTGCCACACACACACAGCTTGACAGACACGCTGTCCTTCGCGTGTGGCAGATGTACAGGAGGGATACTCATCCCACACTGCCACACACACACAGCTTGACAGACACGCTGTCCTTCACCTGTGACAGATGTACAGGAGGGATACTCAACTACACTGCCACACACACACAGCTTCACAGACACGCTGTCCTTCACCTGTGGCAGATGTACAGCAGGGATACTCAACTACACTGCCACACACACACAGCTTGACAGACACGCTGTCCTTCACCTGTGGCAGATGTACAGGAGGGATACTCATACCACACTGCCACACACACACAGCTTGACAGACACGCTGTCCTTCACCTGTGGCAGATGTACAGGAGGGATACTCATCCCACACTGCCACACACACACACAGCTTCACAGACACGCTGTCCTTCACCTGTGACAGATGTACAGGAGGGATACTCATCCCACACTGCCACACACACACAGCTTGACAGACACGCTGTCCTTCACCTGTGGCAGATGTACAGGAGGGATACTCATCCCACACTGCCACACACACACAGCTTGACAGACACGCTGTCCTTCACCTGTGGCAGATGTACAGGAGGGATACTCAACTACACTGCCACACACACACAACTTGACAGACACGCTGTCCTTCACCTGTGACAGATGTACAGGAGGGATACTCATCCCACACTGCCACACACACACACACAGCTTGACAGACACACTGTCCTTCACCTGTGGCAGATGTACAGGAGGGATACTCATCCCACACTGCCACACACACACACACAGCTTGACAGACACGCTGTCCTTCACCTGTGGCAGATGTACAAGAGGGATACTCATCCCACACTGCCACACACACACAGCTTGACAGACACGCTGTCCTTCACCTGTGGCAGATGTACAGGAGGGATACTCATCCCACACTGCCACACACACACAACTTGACAGACACGCTGTCCTTCACCTGTGGCAGATGTACAGGAGGGATACTCATCCCACACTGCCACACACACACACAGCTTCACAGACACGCTGTCCTTCGCGTGTGGCAGATGTACAGGAGGGATACTCATCCCACACTGCCACACACACACAGCTTCACAGACACGCTGTCCTTCACCTGTGGCAGATGTACAGGAGGGATACTCATCCCACACTGCCACACACACACAGCTTGACAGACACGCTGTCCTTCACCTGTGGCAGATGTACAGGAGGGATACTCATCCCACACTGCCACACACACACAGCTTGACAGACACGCTGTCCTTCACCTGTGGCAGATGTACAGGAGGGATACTCAACTACACTGCCACACACACACAGCTTGACAGACACGCTGTCCTTCACCTGTGGCAGATGTACAGCAGGGATACTCAACTACACTGCCACACACACACAGCTTCACAGACACGCTGTCCTTCACCTGTGGCAGATGTACAGGAGGGATACTCAACTACACTGCCACACACACACAGCTTCACAGACACGCTGTCCTTCACCTGTGGCAGATGTACAGGAGGGATACTCAACTACACTGCCACACACACACAGCTTCACAGACACACTGTCCTTCACCTGTGGCAGATGTACAGGAGAGATACTCATCCCACACTGCCACACACACACAGCTTGACAGACACGCTGTCCTTCACCTGTGGCAGATGTACAGCAGGGATACTCATCCCACACACACACACACACAGCTTGACAGACACGCTGTCCTTCACCTGTGGCAGATGTACAGGAGGGATACTCATCCCACACTGCCACACACACACAGCTTGACAGACACGCTGTCCTTCACCTGTGACAGATGTACAGGAGGGATACTCAACTACACTGCCACACACACACAGCTTCACAGACACGCTGTCCTTCACCTGTGGCAGATGTACAGGAGAGATACTCATCCCACACTGCCACACACACACAGCTTCACAGACACGCTGTCCTTCACCTGTGGCAGATGTACAGGAGGGATACTCAACTACACTGCCACACACACACAGCTTCACAGACACGCTGTCCTTCACCTGTGGCAGATGTACAGGAGAGATACTCATCCCACACTGCCACACACACACAGCTTGACAGACACGCTGTCCTTCACCTGTGACAGATGTACAGGAGGGATACTCAACTACACTGCCACACACACACAGCTTCACAGACACGCTGTCCTTCACCTGTGGCAGATGTACAGGAGAGATACTCATCCCACACTGCCACACACACACAGCTTCACAGACACGCTGTCCTTCACCTGTGGCAGATGTACAGGAGGGATACTCAACTACACTGCCACACACACACAGCTTGACAGACACGCTGTCCTTCACCTGTGGCAGATGTACAAGAGGGATACTCATCCCACACTGCCACACACACACAGCTTGACAGACACGCTGTCCTTCACCTGTGGCAGATGTACAGGAGGGATACTCAACTACACTGCCACACACACACAGCTTGACAGACACGCTGTCCTTCACCTGTGGCAGATGTACAGGAGGGATACTCATCCCACACTGCCACACACACACACAGCTTGACAGACACGCTGTCCTTCACCTGTGGCAGATGTACAGGAGGGATACTCAACTACACTGCCACACACACACAGCTTCACAGACACACTGTCCTTCACCTGTGGCAGATGTACAGGAGGGATACTCAACTACACTGCCACACACACACAGCTTGACAGACACGCTGTCCTTCACCTGTGGCAGATGTACAGGAGGAATACTCATCCCACACTGCCACACACACAGCTTGACAGACACGCTGTCCTTCACCTGTGGCAGATGTACAGGAGGGATACTCATCCCACACTGCCACACACACACACACACAGCTTGACAGACACGCTGTCCTTCACCTGTGGCAGATGTACAGGAGGGATACTCAACTACACTGCCACACACACACAGCTTGACAGACACGCTGTCCTTCACCTGTGGCAGATGTACAGGAGGAATACTCATCCCACACTGCCACACACACAGCTTGACAGACACGCTGTCCTTCACCTGTGACAGATGTACAGGAGGGATACTCATCCCACACTGCCACACACACACAGCTTGACAGACACGCTGTCCTTCACCTGTGGCAGATGTACAGGAGGGATACTCAACTACACTGCCACACACACACAGCTTGACAGACACGCTGTCCTTCGCGTGTGGCAGATGTACAGGAGGGATACTCAACTACACTGCCACACACACACAGCTTGACAGACACGCTGTCCTTCACCTGTGGCAGATGTACAGGAGGGATACTCAACTACACTGCCACACACACACAGCTTGACAGACACGCTGCCCTTCACCTGTGACAGATGTACAGGAGGGATACTCATCCCACACTGCCACACACACACAGCTTGACAGACACGCTGTCCTTCACCTGTGACAGATGTACAGGAGGGATACTCATCACACACTGCCACACACACACAGCTTGACAGACACGCTGTCCTTCACCTGTGGCAGATGTACAGGAGGGATACTCATCCCACACTGCCACACACACACAGCTTCACAGACACGCTGTCCTTCACCTGTGACAGATGTACAGGAGGCATACTCAACTACACTGCCACACACACACAGCTTGACAGACACGCTGTCCTTCACCTGTGGCAGATGTACATGAGGGATACTCATCCCACACTGCCACACACACACACAGCTTGACAGACACGCTGTCCTTCGCGCGTGGCAGATGTACAGGAGAGATACTCATCCCACACTGCCACACACACAGCTTCACAGACACACTGTCCTTCACCTGTGGCAGATGTACAGGAGGGATACTCATCCCACACTGCCACACACATACACACAGCTTCACAGACACGCTGTCCTTCGCGTGTGGCAGATGTACAGGAGAGATACTCATCCCACACTGCCACACACACAGCTTCACAGACACACTGTCCTTCACCTGTGACAGATGTACATGAGGGATACTCATCCCACACTGCCACACACACACAGCTTGACAGACACGCTGTCCTTCACCTGTGGCAGATGTACAGGAGGGATACTCATCCCACACTGCCACACACACACAGCTTCACAGACACGCTGTCCTTCACCTGTGGCAGATGTACAGGAGGGATACTCATCCCACACTGCCACACACACACAGCTTCACAGACACGCTGTCCTTCACCTGTGGCAGATGTACAAGAGGAATACTCATCCCACACTGCCACACACACACAGCTTGACAGACACGCTGTCCTTCACCTGTGACAGATGTACAGGAGTGATACTCATCCCACACTGCCACACACACACAGCTTCACAGACACGCTGTCCTTCACCTGTGGCAGATGTACAAGAGGAATACTCATCCCACACTGCCACACACACACAGCTTGACAGACACGCTGTCCTTCACCTGTGGCAGATGTACAGGAGGGATACTCATCCCACACTGCCACACACACACAGCTTGACAGACACGCTGTCCTTCACCTGTGGCAGATGTACAAGAGGAATACTCATCCCACACTGCCACACACACACACACACAGCTTCACAGACACGCTGTCCTTCACCTGTGGCAGATGTACAGGAGGGATACTCAACTACACTGCCACACACACACAGCTTGACAGACACGCTGTCCTTCACCTGTGGCAGATGTACAGGAGGGATACTCATCCCACACTGCCACACACACACAGCTTCACAGACACGCTGTCCTTCACCTGTGGCAGATGTACAGCAGGGATACTCATCCCACACACACACACACACAGCTTGACAGACACGCTGTCCTTCACCTGTGGCAGATGTACAGCAGGGATACTCAACTACACTGCCACACACACACACAGCTTGACAGACACGCTGTCCTTCACCTGTGGCAGATACTCAGCAGGGATACTCAACTATACTGCCACACACACACACACAGCTTCACAGACACGCTGTCCTTCACCTGTGACAGATGTACAGGAGAGATACTCATCCCACACTGCCACACACACACAGCTTGACAGACACGCTGTCCTTCACCTGTGGCAGATGTACATGAGGGATACTCATCCCACACTGCCACACACACACAGCTTGACAGACACGCTGTCCTTCGCGTGTGGCAGATGTACAGGAGGGATACTCAACTACACTGCCACACACACACAGCTTGACAGACACGCTGTCCTTCACCTGTGGCAGATGTACAGGAGGGATACTCATCCCACACTGCCACACACACACAGCTTGACAGACACGCTGTCCTTCACCTGTGGCAGATGTACAGGAGGGATACTCAACTACACTGCCACACACACACAGCTTGACAGACACGCTGTCCTTCACCTGTGGCAGATGTACAGGAGGGATACTCATCCCACACTGCCACACACACACAGCTTCACAGACACGCTGTCCTTCACCTGTGGCAGATGTACAGGAGGGATACTCAACTACACTGCCACACACACACAGCTTGACAGACACGCTGTCCTTCACCTGTGGCAGATGTACAGGAGAGATACTCATCCCACACTGCCACACACACAGCTTGACAGACACGCTGTCCTTCACCTGTGGCAGATGTACAGGAGGGATACTCATCCCACACTGCCACACACACACACACAGCTTGACAGACACGCTGTCCTTCACCTGTGGCAGATGTACAGGAGGGATACTCAACTACACTGCCACACACACACAGCTTGACAGACACGCTGTCCTTCACCTGTGGCAGATGTACAGGAGGGATACTCATCCCACACTGCCACACACACACAGCTTCACAGACACGCTGTCCTTCACCTGTGGCAGATGTACAGGAGGGATACTCAACTACACTGCCACACACACACAGCTTGACAGACACGCTGTCCTTCACCTGTGGCAGATGTACAGGAGAGATACTCATCCCACACTGCCACACACACACAGCTTCACAGACACGCTGTCCTTCACCTGTGGCAGATGTACAGGAGGGATACTCAACTACACTGCCACACACACACAGCTTGACAGACACGCTGTCCTTCACCTGTGGCAGATGTACAGGAGGGATACTCATCCCACACTGCCACACACACACAGCTTGACAGACACGCTGTCCTTCACCTGTGGCAGATGTACAGGAGGGATACTCATCCCACACTGCCACACACACACAGCTTGACAGACACGCTGTCCTTCACCTGTGGCAGATGTACAGCAGGGATAC
>JAXIVJ010003001.1:72500-90000 GCA_036785665.1 Chirona hameri
CACACACACACACACACACACACACACACACACACACACACACACACACACACACACACACACACACACACACACACACACACACACACACACACACACACACACACACACACACACACACACACACACACACACACACACACACACACACACACACACACACACACACACACACACACACACACACACACACACACACACACACACACACACACAACACACACACACACACACACACACACACACACACACACACACACACACACACACACACACACACACACACAACACACACACACACACACACACACACACACACACACACACACACACACACACACACACACACACACACCACACACACACACACACACACACACACACACACACACACACACACACACACACACACACACACACACACACACACACACACACACACACACACACACACACACACACACACACACACACACACACACACACACACACACACACACACACACACACACACACACACACACACACACACACACACAACACACACACACACACACACACACACACACACACACACACACACACACACACACACAACACACACACACACACACACACACACACACACACACACACACACACACACACACACACACACACACACACACACACACACACACACACACACACACACACACACACACACACACACACACACACACACACACACACACACACACACACACACACACACACACACACACACACACACACACACACACACACACACCACACACACACACACACACACACACACACACACACACACACACACACACACACACACACACACACACACACACACACACACACACACACACACACACACACACACACACACACACACACACACACACACACACACACAACACACACACACACACACACACACACACACACACACACACACACACACACACACACACACACACACACACACACACACACACACACACACACACACACACACACACACACAACACACACACACACACACACACACACACACACACACACACACACACACACACACACACACACACACACACACACACACACACACACACACACACACACACACACACACACACACACACACACACACACACACACACACACACACACACACACACACACACACACACACACACACACACACACACACACACACACACACACACACACACACACACACACACACACACACACACACACACACACACACACACACACACACACACACACACACACACACACACACACACACACACACACACACACACACACACACACACACACACACACACACACACACACACACACACACACACACACACACACACACACACACACACACACACACACACACACACACACACACACACACACACACAGACACACACACACACACACACACACACACACACACACACACACACACACACACACACACACACACACACACACACACACACACACACACACACACACACACACACACACACACACACACACACACACACACACACACACACACACACACACACACACACACACACACACACACACACACACACACACACACACACACACACACACACACACACACACACACACACACACACACACACACACACACACACACACACACACACACACACACACACACACACACACACACACACACACAACACACACACACACACACACACACACACACACACACACACACACACACACACACACACACACACACACACACACACACACACACACACACACACACACACACACACACACACACACACACACACACACACACACGCTTGACAGACACGCTGTCCTTCACCTGTGGCAGATGTACAGGAGGGATACTCATCCCACACTGCCACACACACACAGCTTGACAGACACGCTGTCCTTCACCTGTGGCAGATGTACAGGAGGGATACTCATCCCACACTGCCACATACACACAGCTTGACAGACACGCTGTCCTTCACCTGTGGCAGATGTACAGGAGGGATACTCATCCCACACTGCCACACACACACACAGCTTCACAGACACACTGTCCTTCACCTGTGACAGATGTACAGGAGGGATACTCATCCCACACTGTCGCACACACACAGCTTGACAGACACGCTGTCCTTCACCTGTGGCAGATGTACAGCAGGGATACTCAACTACACTGCCACACACACACAGCTTGACAGACACGCTGTCCTTCACCTGTGGCAGATGCACAGGAGGGATACTCATCCCACACTGCCACACACACACAGCTTCACAGACACGCTGTCCTTCACCTGTGGCAGATGTACAGGAGGGATACTCATCCCACACTGCCACACACACACAGCTTCACAGACACGCTGTCCTTCGCCTGCCCGGGCTACCACACGCACGTACGTAAGTACGGAGGGATTCATATCCAATCAGAATTGATCCGGGTTCAGTTTCGGATTGAAAACCAGATAAAGCTGCAATCGCAACAAAAACAAATAGCAGACAAGCTTAGAAAACGAAATACGTGACCAATATGACCGGCAATGCATGTGAACAAAACAAGGTGTCTTCAAAGACTCATGTTTTTTTAAAAAAAACACCACTACAGCGCGAATACTACACTGGCCGCCGACCGACTGCGCCCAGCCGCGTCTGCGGAGTGCGAAGTGACTCCTCCGGGGTCACTGACCTCCTGTCTGAGGGCGGCCACCTTCTCCTTGAACTCTGTCAGCTGAGCAGAGCTGATCTCCAGCTGGGTGTTCAGATCCTGTCGACACACACAACCATTGGCGTCGCCAGGATTCTTAGGTGTGGGGGAGGGGGAGGGGGCTGTCCGGCAGATGGTAACTACCTATGCAAATACGTTTTTGAATACTAGGAATAAGGAAATATATATTGTTTTTAATTAGCGTCGGAGCGAACATGCTGACTTCATCAACCTACTCTATTTTATCCGACCATTAAATTACCTCGAATCTGTATTGATTTCAGGGGGTCGCCAGCCGGAGGTTGGGGGGCAAGTTGCCCCCCCCCCCCCCCCGTGGCGACGCCTATGCACACAAGCATGGAGGGGGGGGGGGTCAGAGGGGACGCTTCGCTGCTCAATCGTCACGAGGGATCACCGTGAGGGGTGTGTCGGTGCCTCCACGGATCCAGCAATCATCGATTTAGTTCGCTCCCATAATTGTAGACATGCTAAAACAAAATAAGCACGTTTGAATTGTGACGCCTTGATTGACTTGATTGACGCCATGATTTTACCACATATACAGCTATACTGACTATATCAAGTGAAGACACCTCAAACGGAGAGCGATCAATAGCGTCTCAAGTCATTCTCACGACAATGCAAACCCGACACCTTACCTTCACGGTCTCGGCGTGCGTCTGCTCCAGTCGCTCCAGTTCCTGTCGCTGCTCCTGCCGCTCCTGGTCTCGCTCCTGCTGCTCCTGCTGCAGCCGGGCGGCGTGCTCCTGCTCCAGCTCGGCGGTCCGCTGCTCCTGATCCTGGCGCAGGCAGCGCTCTAACTCCAGGGACTCCTGGGCGCGGCCCAGTTCCGTCTCGGTCCGTGATAAGGCGAGGCGATTCTCCTGTTAACACACGCACGCACACGCCGACATAAAGATCAGGATACTGGCAGAGGAAGCCTATCAACGCGCCATCACTGGTGAAAATTACTCAATTAAGTCTGCCGAGGTCATCAAAATACTGCACCCAACACCGATCCTAGTCTGAAAAACACGGCACCGCACAATAGCTAGGCGTCCAATCACATTGGCTAACACCTTACAGCCGCTCCAACATTACTCCGTTACGCGTCCCAGTGTCTTCAAAATATCCTGTTATTGTTTTATATACAAATAACTACAGCGCGAATACTACACCCCGCCGGCAGACGGCGCCCAGCAGACGCAGCGGCGTGTTGGTATCCCCGCCACTGTAACCATTGTCGGTTAATCACGTGCAATACATATGACCAGAGCCATGAGTCGGTGCGCCCATAAGTCTCCCACAGCCATCAACGCTCTCTCACCTGCAGCTGGTCGGCTGTCTGGTCGGCCAGTGCCTGAGCCTTCTCGCGTACCTCCCCCGCAACTCTCTGCGCCTCCATGTGCTCCGTGGTCAGCTGCTGAATGTGAACCGCCATCTCGTCCAGCACAGACTTCCGCTTCTGCGCCAACTGAAGCGTGGCCAACTGAAGCGTGGCGGAGCGGTAACGGTGGTCAGAAGGACACTGGGCCACCAGCAGTGCAAAGGTCCAAGAGTACCCGTCGGTGCCTTATGTGAAGCAAGGGCGGAGGTGTCGCTCCCCCGAAATATACGATACAGCATGTCAAAGCAGTATGGATGCCATTGAGCAACGATATCCCAATCTTAATCCAGATTTCAACGTTACGGGTGAGATAACGTCAGAAAATCGGTGCACATCGTTAAATCAACCTGATGAAAGGAGACAACCCAGATCATCAGCTGAAGGATACAATACCCGGTCTTCCCTGGTAGGCACCAGACTGCCAGAGTTCCAGTTTCACATCTCTTATCCCTCTCCTCCTCACCTTCAGCGCGTCATCCCGCCCCATCTCCGTCTCCGCCCTGCGCGTCTCCGTCTCCTCCAGCTGCGCCTCCGTCTCCGCCAGTCTCGCCTCCGTCTCCGCCAGCCGCCGCTGCGTCTCGGCCAGCTCAGCGGCCGTCGTCTCCAGCCGCGTCTCGGTCTCTCTGAGCGCCGTCTCCGTCCCCCGCAGACGTGTCTCGGCGTCTCGCTGCCGCTCCGAGGCCGCCTCCGCCGCCGCCGTCACCGTGCGGCGAGCCTCCGCCAGCTGGCCGGCGAGCTCGGACACCTGGGCGGAGAAGTGGGCCTCCTCCGCCGGGTCGGCTGTGGTGGACAGGTCGTCGGAGCCGGGCGCCGCCCCGCCACTGCTGTTGCTGCTCTCATCCGGAGAATCCTGTGGGCCACCCTGGTTCACTGTTATTGCTGGCTTGAATGATAGTAAAAGGCGCATGATGCATACGTGTAGACTATAGGTACTTGGCTAAAAGCGTAAATGAGCCGACACGCAGCGACAAACATCAACATGATGTGCATAACTGTAATTTCGAAAACATGAGCAAACACTTTTACAATGTGCAAACACATGTTACTAAATAACATCAGTTTCGTAAGTCGGCCCACGCAGCGATCACCCCGTCTCTCCATCGCGAGCACCACGAGTAAGAACACTAGAAAGCACACATGGTCTAAACTGCAGCCACGAGCTCACCACGGATTCGTATTTGGCGAGTCGATCTGTCAGATTTGTGATGGTGGAGGCGGCCTTCTCCCGCTCGGCCTTCAGCACGGTGTAGCCGTTGTTGAGCTGCAACGACACTGCGATATTAGACTCCGCCCAAGCCAGGGGACGGCCGTACCACAGAGACATACATGTCTCACAGGGAAGTATTCAGTCAGTATCTCACGACAATACGGCAGCAGATCAGTTGCTCCCCTCCGGGGGGATGCTCTCCTCATCGGCTATCATCGCCGTACTGGGAATGACATCTTACACATGACTCGGCCAACTTCTGCGACTACCGCCGCACCGTTTGAAAGGTGTTGGTGACCGACCTGCGTCTGATAGCGATGCATCTTCGACTTGGCCTCCTCAGTCGCTTCCTGCAGCTGCTGCTTCAGACTGTTAATCTCGGACCTGTGCGAACACGACGCAAGAATCGGTTGTTAATCCCGGTGTAGATCGTCCTCCGGGCATTCAAGTTTACAAATGCTGGTAAAAGTTTATCTTAAACAGACCTTCGAAGAAAATAAACCTTAAACACGATCATATAAAAATACAGCCACGGCGATCCTTCGAGAACATTGATGCACAAACGCTGCCGCTGCTGTACAAAACTCCGGTCCGGCCTCATCTAGAATAAGGCAGCGCTGTCTGGGGCCCGCACAACAAAGAAGATCAGCGACTCGTCGAGCGGGTGCAGCGTCGAGCAACACGGCTGATACCAGAGGTGTGCCAGCTGCCCTACGGAGAGCGCCTGGAAACACCACGCCTACCATCGCTGCAGTACCGGAGGCGCAGGGGGGACGTCATCCTCGTCTACCAGGTGACACACGGCCGGGTCTGCTGGACGTGCCTCGTGAAGCGTTCTTCCAGGAACCGACTTCCAGAACCACCATTGGACATCCACTCAAGATCGCGAAGCCTCATGCCCAAACCAGGATAAGGAAAAAACACTGGAGCATCAGATCGATCAACAACTGGAATGCCCTGCCAGAGAACATAGTCACCGCTGATACTCTCAACCTATTCAGGAGCAGACTCGATGAACACTGGAAGCGGGAGATGTACCTCCACGCCCCTAGGAGAGAGTGGGAAGCATGCAGATGTGCATTGTCCCCTAATCATCATTGACAACATGGCCATAACTGATCATGAGCGAGATTAGAGCGGACATGTCAGGTGCCTGCACCCTATCTTCATGACGCCCGAAGTCAACTGAATACTGAATACTGAATACTGAATACTGAATACCGAATACTGAAAACCGAATACTGAATACTGAATACTGAATACTGAATACTGAATACTGAATACCGAATACCGAATACTGAATACTGAATACTGAATACTGAATACTGAATACTGAATACCGAATACCGAATACTGAATACTGAATACTGAATACTGAATACTGAATACTGAATACTGAATACTGAATACTGAATACTGAATACTGAATACTGAATACTGAATACTGAATATCACAGCTGGGCGTTTGTCGGTGAAACGAAAGCATGGGTCACTTCAGGGGTGGCAATGATCATTATTCAGCTTTACATCTCAGCTCATAACTCAGCAACTAACCACAAGTAGCACAACACATTCAGATCAACAACCACAAGTAGCACAACACATTCAGATCAACAACCACAAGTAGCACAACACATTCAGATCAACAACCACAAGTAGCACAACACATTCCGATCAACTACCACAATTAGCACAACACATTCAGATCAACAACCACAAGTAGCACAACACATTCAGATCAACAACCACAAGTAGCACAACACATTCAGATCAACAACCACAAGTAGCACAACACATTCCGATCAACTACCACAATTAGCACAACACATTCAGATCAACAACCACAAGTAGCACAACACATTCAGATCAACAACCACAAGTAGCACAACACATTCAGATCAACAACCACAAGTAGCACAACACATTCAGATCAACAACCACAAGTAGCACAACACATTCCGATCAACTACCACAATTAGCACAACACATTCAGATCAACAACCACAAGTAGCACAACACATTCAGATCAACAACCACAAGTAGCACAACACATTCAGATCAACAACCACAAGTAGCACAACACATTCAGATCAACTACCGTGAGGTGCTCCACATCTCAGTCAAAACTGTGATCGACCACGCCCAGAATAATCAAATGCACACAATTAGTACGTAGAACGCCATCACGTCGTTATTCACACAGCAGATATGGAAAATCGCCCCGCGTGCATGACCTACTGCTTGTTCTGCCGCAGCGCCTCCATCTCCCGCTGCAGGCTGAGGTAGCTGTCGTGTTTCTTGGCCAGTTTCTGCCGCAGCTGTTCAGTCTCAGCTCCCCCTCCGCCGCCGCCGCCGCCCCCGGCACAGGCCGCCTCGCGCAGCCGCCGCAGCTCTGTGCGGGCCAGCTCCAGCTCAAGGCGCGTGGTATCCAACGAGAGACGCATGTCTGAGGATAGTGACGCATGTCTGAGGATACATCATGAACATCGTGTATATGTACATCGTGGTTACCCGGTGCATGTTGGACGCGGGCGGGCGACAATGGTGTCGGGAGTTCCTGTGCCAGCTTCGTAGCTGCTAGATTGAGCCAGCAACAGCAACTTGGCCGTTGCCATCCAATCGCCTGAGTCAGCAGGCGTGCTGCCTAAAATGAGTACACATTTTACTCACGGCCAGCATAAACTAAAAGCACGTGTATAATTATACAAGCTGTAACTGCTATCTGGGAGTTTATTATACGTGTGTGCGTGGCTAGGTGGCTAGAGCGACAGGTCGCCTTACCTGCGTACTGCTGGATGTCATTCTGAAGCTCCTGAATCTTGTGCTCGGCTGCCTCGAGCAGTTCGTGTGCCCCGCCGGCCGCCTTTTTATAGCAGACCTCGCCGGTGCCCACCTCGACGTATTCGGAGTCTTCTGTCGCCACGCTGCCAGGAATAGACAGGTTCGGAGGAAGACAAGCCGCGGTAGTCAGCGGCGGGTCAGATGGAGTGACGTCGCACAACACACACAGCACGAGTGCGACAGGCGGTGGGCAGTGGTCGCTTTCAACCCAGGATGCTGCTGAGGCCGACCTCTAAAGCTAAAGTGGTATCACATATCGGATGTCTGTACGCGAATATCTATTCCTGTTCACGGACCTGTCGGTCCACAGCAGCCTTCCAAAGATACATGACATGCATTGCAATACATAATCAATACATCGCCGTTTTGTTTTTTCGTGTCGCTAATTTAGAATCTCCCATACCTCGGTAGCAAGTTTTTGTCGACTTCGCTCACGACTGGGAGACTCACGTGTTGGCGTCCTCGGGTCGGGCGGCCCTCTCCAGCTGCGTGTTGACCTGGGTCAGCGCCGTGACCTTATCGACTGGGAGACTCACGTGTTGGCGTCCTCGGGCCGGGCGGCCCTCTCCAGCTGCGTGTTGACCTGGGTCAGCGCCGTGACCTTATCGACTGGGAGACTCACGTGTTGGCGTACTCGGGTCGGGCGGCCCTCTCCAGCTGCGTGTTGACCTGGGTCAGCGCCGTGACCTTATCGACTGGGAGACTCACGTGTTGGCGTCCTCGGGTCGGGCGACCCTCTCCAGCTGCGTGTTGACCTGGGTCAGCGCCGTGACCTTATCGACTGGGAGACTCAAGTGTTGGCGTCCTCGGGTCGGGCGGCCCTCTCCAGCTGCGTGTTGACCTGGGTCAGCGCCGTGACCTTATCGACTGGGAGACTCACGTGTTGGCGTCCTCGGGTCGGGCGGCCCTCTCCAGCTGCGTGTTGACCTGGGTCAGCGCCGTGACCTTATCGACTGGGAGACTCACGTGTTGGCGTCCTCGGGTCGGGCGGCCCTCTCCAGCTGCGTGTTGACCTGGGTCAGCGCCGTGACCTTATCGACTGGGAGACTCAAGTGTTGGCGTCCTCGGGTCGGGCGGCCCTCTCCAGCTGCGTGTTGACCTGGGTCAGCGCCGTGACCTTATCGACTGGGAGACTCACGTGTTGGCGTCCTCGGGTCGGGCGGCCCTCTCCAGCTGCGTGTTGACCTGGGTCAGCGCCGTGACCTTATCGACTGGGAGACTCACGTGTTGGCGTCCTCGGGTCGGGCGGCCCTCTCCAGCTGCGTGTTGACCTGGGTCAGCGCCGTGACCTTGCCTCTCAGCTCCGTCAGCTGAGAGTCCGTCTGGCGGCGGCAGCTGCCGAGCGCCTCCCGCAGCGCGTCACACTCGGCACGCAGATGCAGAGTCTGGACACAGAACACAGCGTCACACTCGGCACGCAGAACACAGCGTCACACTCGGCACGCAGAACACAGCGTCACACTCGGCACGCAGAACACAGCGTCACACTCGGCACGCAGAACACAGCGTCACACTCGGAACGGAGACGCAGAGCCTGAACACAGAACACAGCGTCACACTCGGCACGCAGAACACAGCGTCACACTCGGTACGCAGAACACAGCGTCACACTCGGCACGCAGAACACAGCGTCACACTCGGCACGCAGAACACAGCGTCACACTCGGTACGCAGAACACAGCGTCACACTCGGCACGCAGAACACAGCGTCACACTCGGCACGCAGAACACAGCGTCACACTCGGCACGCAGAACACAGCGTCACACTCGGCACGGAGACGCAGAGTCTGAACACAGAACACAGCGTCACACTCGGCACGCAGAACACAGCGTCACACTCGGCACGCAGAACACAGCGTCACACTCGGCACGCAGAACACAGCGTCACACTCGGTACGCAGAACACAGCGTCACACTCGGCACGCAGAACACAGCGTCACACTCGGTACGCAGAACACAGCGTCACACTCGGCACGCAGAACACAGCGTCACACTCGGCACGCAGAACACAGCGTCACACTCGGTACGCAGAACACAGCGTCACACTCGGCACGCAGAACACAGCGTCACACTCGGCACGCAGAACACAGCGTCACACTCGGCACGCAGAACACAGCGTCACACTCGGAACGGAGACGCAGAGCCTGAACACAGAACACAGCGTCACACTCGGCACGCAGAACACAGCGTCACACTCGGTACGCAGAACACAGCGTCACACTCGGCACGCAGAACACAGCGTCACACTCGGCACGCAGAACACAGCGTCACACTCGGTACGCAGAACACAGCGTCACACTCGGCACGCAGAACACAGCGTCACACTCGGCACGCAGAACACAGCGTCACACTCGGCACGCAGAACACAGCGTCACACTCGGCACGGAGACGCAGAGTCTGAACACAGAACACAGCGTCACACTCGGCACGCAGAACACAGCGTCACACTCGGCACGCAGAACACAGCGTCACACTCGGCACGCAGAACACAGCGTCACACTCGGTACGCAGAACACAGCGTCACACTCGGCACGCAGAACACAGCGTCACACTCGGCACGCAGAACACAGCGTCACACTCGGTACGCAGAACACAGCGTCACACTCGGCACGCAGAACACAGCGTCACACTCGGCACGCAGAACACAGCGTCACACTCGGTACGCAGAACACAGCGTCACACTCGGCACGCAGAACACAGCGTCACACTCGGCACGCAGAACACAGCGTCACACTCGGCACGCAGAACACAGCGTCACACTCGGCACGCAGAACACAGCGTCACACTCGGCACGCAGAACACAGCGTCACACTCGGCACGGAGACGCAGAGCCTGAACACAGAACAGGGCGTCACACTCGGCACGCAGAACACAGCGTCACACTCGGTACGCAGAACACAGCGTCACACTCGGAACGGAGACGCAGAGTCTGAACACAGCACACAGCGTCACACTCGGCACGCAGAACACAGCGTCACACTCGGCACGCAGAACACAGCGTCACACTCGGAACGGAGACGCAGAGTCTGAACACAGCACACAGCGTCACACTCGGCACGGAGACGCAGAGCCTGAACACAGAACAGGGCGTCACACTCGGCACGCAGAACACAGCGTCACACTCGGTACGCAGAACACAGCGTCACACTCGGAACGGAGACGCAGAGTCTGAACACAGCACACAGCGTCACACTCGGCACGCAGAACACAGCGTCACACTCGGCACGCAGAACACAGCGTCACACTCGGCACGCAGAACACAGCGTCACACTCGGCACGCAGAACACAGCGTCACACTCGGCACGCAGAACACAGCGTCACACTCGGCACGCAGAACACAGCGTCACACTCGGCACGCAGAACACAGCGTCACACTCGGAACGGAGAACACAGAGCCTGAACACAGCACACAGCGTCACACTCGGCACGCAGAACACAGCGTCACACTCGGAACGCAGAACACAGCGTCACACTCGGCACGCATAACACAGCGTCACACTCGGCACGCAGAACACAGCGTCACACTCGGTACGCAGAACACAGCGTCACACTCGGCACGCAGAACACAGCGTCACACTCGGCACGCAGAACACAGCGTCACACTCGGCACGCAGAACACAGCGTCACACTCGGCACGCAGAACACAGCGTCACACTCGGCACGCAGAACACAGCGTCACACTCGGCACGCAGAACACAGCGTCACACTCGGCACGCAGAACACAGCGTCACACTCGGCACGCAGAACACAGCGTCACACTCGGTACGCAGAACACAGCGTCACACTCGGCACGCAGAACACAGCGTCACACTCGGCACGCAGAACACAGCGTCACACTCGGCACGCAGAACACAGCGTCACACTCGGCACGCAGAACACAGCGTCACACTCGGCACGCAGAACACAGCGTCACACTCGGCACGCAGAACACAGCGTCACACTCGGAACGGAGACGCAGAGCCTGAACACAGAACAGGGCGTCACACTCGGCACGCAGACGCAGAGTCTGAACACAGAACACAGCGTCACACTCGGCACGCAGAACACAGCGTCACACTCGGAACGGAGACGCAGAGCCTGAACACAGAACAGGGCGTCACACTCGGCATGGAGACGCAGAGTCTGAACACAGAACACAGCGTCACACTCGGCACGCAGAACACAGCGTCACACTCGGCACGCAGAACACAGCGTCACACTCGGCACGCAGACGCAGAGCCTGTACGTATACAGCATACCAAATTAGAAAACTAAACTAAATGGCACGGCACTGCAGTGACAGACAAAGCCCTTTCAATTATCTTTCGATTGGTGTAGGGAACTTGAATACAGTTTTGTTTGATTCTCGGGATAATCGAATTGGAATTCCAGCGAAAGTAAAAGCAGATCGTAAAAGGTCTTAGTAACACAAAGGAGAGCTCTTTCGATATCCTTTCGAATGGAACCTATATGACACTTCAGAACGGCTCGCTACCCTTGGCGGGGCTACGTTGGAAAATACAGCAATACCATGGCTCGACAATGAAATGTCGCTACTTCCTTTTTCAAAGAGCTGTGGTTGCCTGATTTTGTTTTAGTTAAAACCATAAACGACAATTCATCTGATAGGCAACTCGATGTAGAACGAGGCTGAAATGCACAAAAATAGCAACAACAAAATTTATATGCGACAAAATTGCACTGATGTGGAGAAAATAACATCACGCTACTGGGCGCCTTCACTTTTGGCGATGGCCTCCGGAATTATGACATCTTTTTACGTTTTAATTTTACACATGCCACCTAAGGCAGAATGAATTTGGTCACACTGGCCACCACAGTCAGCCTGCGATTCACCGACCCAGCCTCGAGCTGCCCCTTCGTGCCCAGTGTAACACGGCCGGGGTACCGCTCAGACGCCGCCGTTCATACACCTACCAGCCGGTGCCGCTGCCCACTAATCCTCCCCTCTCCTCTCCTCTCCTCTCCTCTCCTCACCTCACCTCACCTCACCTCACCTCACCTCACCTCACCTCACCTCACCTCACCTCACCTCACCTCACCTCACCTCATCTCATCTCATCTCACCTCACCTCACCTCACCTCACCTCACTTCACCTCACCTCACCTCACCTCACCTCACCTCACCTCACCTCACTTCACTTCACTTCACTTCACTTCACTTCACTTCACTTCACTTCACTTCACTTCACTTCACTTCACTTCACTTCACTTCACCACACCTCCCTGACCTGACCTGACCTGACCTGACCTGACCTGACCTGACCTCCCGGTCCCGTCCCGTCCCGTCCCGTCCCGTCCCGTCCCGTCCCGTCCCGTCCCGTCCCGTCACCTCTCCTCTCCTCACCTCACCTCACGTCACGTCACGTCACGTCACGTCACGTCACGTCACGTCACGTCACCTCACCTCACCTCACGCAGCGCAACTCACCTCCTCGGCATACTGCGTCTCCAGCAGCTCCGGCCGGCCGTCCTGCAGCGCCTTCAGCTCCTGCTCCAGCTTCTCACTGGTCGATACGTACTGAGAGACAGGCGACAGGCGCGACGTAGTCGGAACAGACCAGGTGTGAGTAGCCCAAGGGTGCAGCGAAACCACAATAACACGAGTTCAGTAAGGTCAAAAATGTTCGGGATAAAAATGAAGAAGGCAGTTTTGAAAACAGCGATAACACAGGTAAGATATGGGATGGGAGCTCAGTGTTCACTTGTTCAACAGGGACTCTACTCCCTGCGACATGCGACAGCTAATGAGAAGGGTCGAACGCCCGTTACTGTTAGCTGGTACCCGAGGGGGCGCTCCTCCCCTGGATCAGCGGAAGCCGGCGCTCCTATGGGAGTTAGATGTGTGAACAGGCGCTCCTATCCTATGGGAGTTTAGATGTGTGCACAGGCGCTCCTATCCTATGGGACTTTAGATGTGTGAACAGGCGCTCCTATCCTATGGGAGTTTAGATGTGTGAACAGGCGCTCCTATCCTATGGGAGTTTAGATGTGTGAACAGGCGCTCCTATCCTATGAGAGTTTAGATGTGTGAACAGGCGCTCCTATCCTATGGGAGTTTAGATGTGTGAACAGACGCTCCTATCATATGGGAGTTTAGATGTGTGCACAACGAATCGGAGAAGTACAGCTCAGTGACTCAGCTCAGCTCAGTGACTCAGCTCAGCTCAGTGACTCGGCTCAGTGACTCAGCTCAGCTCAGTGACTCAGCTCAGCTCAGTGACTCAGCTCAGCTCAGTGACTTAGCTCAGCTCAGTAACTCAGCTCAACTCAGTGACTCAGCTCAACCCAGTGACTCAGCTCAGCTCAGTGACTCAGCTCAGCTCAGCTCAGTGACTCAGCTCAACTCAGTGACTCAGCTCCGCTCAGTGACTCAGCTCAGTGACTCAGCTCAGCTCAGTGACTCAGCTCAGCTCAGTGACTCAGCTCAGTGACTCAGCTCAGCTCAGTGACTCAGCTCAGCTCAGTGACTTAGCTCAATGACTCAGCTCAGTGACTCAGCTCAGTGACTCAGCTCAGTGACTCAGCTCAGCTCAGTGACTCAGTGACTCAGCTCAGCTCAGTGACTCAGCTCAGCTCAGTGACTCAGCTCAGATCAGCTCAGCTCAGCTCAGCTCAGCTCAGTGACTCAGCTCAGTGACTCAGCTCAGCTCAGCTCAGTGACTCAGCTCAGCTCAGTGACTCAGCTCAGCTCAGTGACTCAGCTCAGCTAAGTGACTCAGCTCAACTCAGTGACTCAGCTCAGTGACTCAGCTCAACTCAGTGACTCAGCTCAACTCAGTGACTCAGCTCAGCTCAGTGACTCAGCTCAGTGACTCAGCTCAGCTCAGTGACTCGCTCAGTGACTCAGCTCAGCTCAGTGACTCAGCTCAGCTCAGTGACTCAGCTCAGCTCAGTGACTCATCTCAACTCAGTGACTCAGCTCAGCTCAACTCAGTGACTCAGCTCAGCTCAACTCAGTGACTCAGCTCAGCTCAGTGACTCAGCTCAACTCAGTGACTCAGCTCAGCTCAGTGACTCAGCTCAGCTCAGTGACTCAGCTCAGCTCAGTGACTCGGCTCAGCTCAGTGACTCAGCTCAGCTCACTGACTCAGCTCATCTCAGTGACTCAGCTCAGCTCAGTGACTCAGCTCAGCTCAGTGACTCAGCTCAACTCAGTTGACTCAGCTCAACTCAGTGACTCAGCTCAGCTCAGTGACTCAGCTCAGCTCAGCTCAGTGACTCAGCTCAGCTCAGTGACTCAGCTCAGCTCAGTGACTCAGCTCAGCTCAGTGACTCAGCTCAGCTCAGTGACTCAGCTCAGCTCAGTGACTCAGCTCAGCTCAGTGACTCAGCTCAGCTCAGTGACTCAGCTCATCTCAGTGACTCAGCTCAACTCAGTGACTCAGCGCAACTCAGTGACTCAGCTCAGCTCAGTGACTGAGCTCAACTCAGTGACTCAGCTCAACTCAGTGATTCAGCTCAGCTCAGTGACTCAGCTCAGCTCAGCTCAGTGACTCAGCTCAGCTCAGTGACTCATCTCAGCTCAGTGACTCAGCTCAGCTCAGTGACTCAGCTCAGTGACTCAGCTCAGCTCAGTGACTCAGCTCATCTCAGTGATTCAGCTCAGTGACTCAGCTCAACTCAGTGACTCAGCTCAGCTCAGTGACTCAGCTCAGCTCAGTGACTCAGCTCAGCTCAGTGACTTAGCTCAGCTGAGTGACTCAGCTCAGCTCAGTGACTCAGCTCAACTCAGTGACTCAGCTCAGCTCAGTGACTCAGCTCAGTGGCTTAGCTCAGCTCAGTGACTCAGCTAAGCTCAGTGACTCAGCTCAGGTCAGTGACTCAGCTCAGCTCAGTGACTCAGCTCAACTCAGTGACTCAGCTCAGTGACTCAGCTCAGCTCAGTGACTCAGCTCAACTCAGTGACTCAGCGCAGCTCAGTGACTCAGCTCAGTGACTCAGCTCAGTGACTCAGCTCAGTGACTCAGCTCAGCTCAGTGACTCAGCTAAGCTCAGTGACTCAGCTCAGTGACTCAGCTCAGCTCAGTGACTCAGCTCAGCTCAGTGACTCAGCTCAGCTCAGCTCAGTGACTCAGCTCAGCTCAGTGACTCAGCTCAGCTCAGTGACTCAGCTCAACTCAGTGACTCAGCTCAGCTCAGTGACTCAGCTCAGTGACTCAGCTCAGCTCAGCTCAGTGACTCAGCTCAGCTCAGTGACTCAGCTCAGCTCAGTGACTCAGCTCAGCTCAACTGAGTGACTCAGCTCAGTGACTCAGCTCAGTGACTCAGCTCAGTGACTCAGCTCAGCTCAGTGACTCAGCTCAGCTCAGTGACTCAGCTCAGCTCAGTGACTCAGCTCAGTGACTCAGCTCAGTGACTCAGCTCAGCTCAGTGACTCAGCTCAGCTCAGTGACTCAGCTCAACTGAGTGACTCAGCTCAGTGACTCAGCTCAGTGACTCAGCTCAGTGACTCAGCTCAGTGACTCAGCTCAACTCAGTGACTCAGCTCAACTCAATGACTCAGCTCAGCTCAGTGACTCAGCTCAGTGGCTCATCTCAGTGACTCAGCTCAGTGACTCAGCTCAACTCAGTGACTCAGCTCAGTGATTCAGCTCAGCTCATTGACTCAGCTCAGCTCAGTGACTCAGCTCAGCTCAGTGACTCAACTCAACTCAGTAACTCAGCGCAGCTCAGTGACTCAGCTCAGCTCATCTCAGTGACTCAGCTCAGTGACTCAGCTCAACTCAGTGACTCAGCTCAGTGACTCAGCTCAGCTCAGCTCAGCTCAGTGACTCAGCTCAGCTCAGCTCAGTGACTCAGCTCAGCTCAGTGACTCAGCTCAGCTCAGTGACTCAACTCAACTCAGTGACTCAACTCAACTCAGTGACTCAACTCAGTGACTCAGCGCAGCTCAGTGACTCAGCTCAGCTCAGCTCAGTGACTCAGCTCAGTGACTCAGCTCAGTGACTCAGCTCAACTCAGTGACTCAGCTCAGCTCAGTGACTCAGCTCAGCTCAACTGAGTGACTCAGCTCAGTGACTCAGCTCAGTGACTCAGCTCAGCTGTGACTCAGCTCAGCTCAGTGACTCAGCTCAGCTCAGTGACTTACCTCAGTGACTCAGCTCAGTCACTCAGCTCAGGTCAGTGACTCAGCTCAGCTCAGCTCAGCTCAGTGGCTCAGCTCAGTGACTCAGCTCAGTGACTCAGCTCAGCTCAGTGACTCAGCTCAGTGACTCAGCTCAGCTCAGTGACTCAGCTCAGCTCAGTGACTCAGCTCAGCTCAGTGACTCAGCTCAGCTCAGTG
>JAXIVJ010003001.1:95000-100347 GCA_036785665.1 Chirona hameri
CCTGTACCCAGGGTTGAGAAAATACATTCACCTGGAAGATAATAGCAAACAAGTAACAATCAATAATAATCTCAAAAACAATCGACAGGCAATACTAGCAATCTGAACTCAAGTGCAAATTGATCAGAAAGAGATAAATCTGACTTATTCCTAAGTTGTATTGACATTCTTCCACCAGATTTTGAGCAGCTGAATCACAAAGTTGAAATAGTTAGCTTATTGGCAAGTCCTATGAGTCTGACTAGTGTAGTAACATGAAGAACATCACAAATGTAAGCCAGAGTTTGTTGAGGATGGTTTGTGCCGTGGATATTGTGTTCAGACAATAAAGAGCTAATGGCATTGTTCATGTTTTATACTTTGTCCACAGCTATCCACACCTCCTGACACTGTGCACATAGGTACTTTGCGAAAAACTTCCCAGTCCACATAATTATCAAAGGGCAGTAAAGATTGATACAGGAAAAATATATGTGAGCAATCAGCAAATAACAGTAAGAAGACAAGTTGTTGGATCTCATTCCAGAGAAATTGAGATCCACAATACCAGTAAATGAAATGGACAAGGACCAGCACAAGACAAACAAAACTTAAATATATATATCAGACATGCCAGGAACAAGGATTATTGATTTTAAATTTGAGAAATAACAGTTTGAAACAGGTCAACACAGGCAACAAACTTATGATTTAAGAGCAGAAAGGAGTGAGACATGTCCAGTGTAAGTTGTTTGCCATATAGCAATAGGCCTTTCCTGATACAGAACGTAGTGACAGGGTACAACATTAGGATGATTCACATGCCCACCAAAAAATAGCTTTGACTAAGTTCTGCAGAACAAAATGAGAAGCAACTACCTACCTATAAAATCAATATTTAAGATTATGTGAGTGAAAATTATCTTAACCACATCAGATATTTTTATTTTAGACAAAAAAGCCAGGAAGATAGAAAAACAAGCTTGAAAAACAACTTGATAATGGCGTAATGCTGAAGGCTTGTTTTTCTATCTTCCTTGCATCCTGGCTTTTTTCTAAAAATATAAATATCTGACATGGTTAAGATCATTTTCCCTCACATAATCTTAATTATAACAATGTCATCCATCTTCGCCCACATTAAAATTAATATTTATATTGATATCTAGGATCAGGATCAGCCCTTACCCCTCTTACCACTTCAACTTCGACGCAAAATGAAATCGTAAACACAGAACATATGGCAGCTTAGCATAAGGCTTTTTCCTTTCTGAAATTGTACCACGGTTAGGAATCCTTTGGTACAGTAAAACGCACCGAAACGGCAGGTACTCCATCAAAAATAGTGAATACGCCAAATTAATCGTTGGTTACGTTGGTTACGTGGTTCCTAAATAGCGTAATGGTACCGAGCAAGACATCCCATGACTCCATTGACAAGGAGATAAATCAATGAATGAAGTTGAAAGTGAATACATAGTCCAGGATTCCTTTACTTTATTTACACATGAATATGGTAGGAGACTGAGAAGGCGTTTGTGGCGCAAGCAATTCGTTTGAGTAAAAGCCAAAACACTAAAAGGCTGGCTGGCAAAAACTAAGTCGGATTTAGAGGTAGGTAGCTATATACGGCTCTATAATTATATATGCGGCCTTGGTAGGTAGGTACTTTTTAATGTAATTGTCAGTCTATTTTACACTTTCTGTGCTTAAACAACCAGCCATGATGATCATCATGTTTTACAATGTCTACATGACTTGCAAAGTCTCCTTTATCCAAGAGAAAATTATATCATGGACAAAGGCTGAAGCAGATTAAGCATTATAAATACAAACTCAGTTGCTGGCACTAGGCCCAAATAATTAATTTTTTGACGCATCAATATTTTGATCCAGCCCAATAGAAATGGCTTTGGGGAAAAGGACCAATTTACAAATGGCAATTATGAAGCACTGGGTAACAGTGATGGGATGAATGGCACATGAATCTCTGCATTGTGGCTCATAATACAGTTTCAGCCACCTAGATGTTCAATAATTATCTTGGAAATGGATGCAATATTGCTGTATAAGTGCATAAATTTTTTGATCCCTTGGCTCACCTGAATCATTTTTTTGTGCTCAAATTAAAATCACTGGATCACAATATTGATGCAGTAACAGCATCAGCATGGGTGATTTTTTTTTTAATAAATAGTTTTTATAATCATTTCATTATAATTACATTACAAAATTAGTTTTATTTACTTACAAAATATAACCTTGAAAATTTAAAAAGGTTATCCAAAGAAAATGACAGAAAAATATTTGATGTAATTTGTCACCATGTGATGGTGTCTCAATCTTTCCCGAAACAAACCAAAAAACTTACGTAGACAGTTTGAGTTGTGACCGAGGTGGATGGAGTTATCAGTTGTGCATCAGATGGTGTGATTATTTTTGTGGGCCTATGTCAAGCCCCGCCCACTGCATCAAAAAATTGATGCATCAATAAATTATTGTTTGGACCTAGTGCCAGCAACTGAACTGAAACCCTTTCAATGTATTATTTCCCATCCCAGTATCGTAGCCAGTGGCAGGGCTGCCAAGTCGGAGTCGGTCGGAGTCGGCAGTTTTGGCCAGAGTCGGAGTCAGAGTCGCTAAAATCTTATCAACTCCAACTCCGGCCCAGAGTCAGAGTCGAGTTTTTGGCAATTGACGATTACTTTGGTTGGTAGAATAATCGTCGGCCTAGGGACATTAACTTTATATCCCCTTCGAAAGAAAATGAGTGGAAAATGAATCGAGTGGAAAGCTTATTCAACTAGCGGTAGATTTGCACCTGCTGAAGATAGGGCAATAATGTTTACGTCATCTGATGACGATTGGGGCTTTGGACGTACCGACTCTTACGGTCACACGGCGCCCATTTTAATATCATCGTGCTCGTTTCCTCAAGGAGATTCGAATCATACCATGGTGACCAGGTTACCTATGTCAAATTCAAAATTTGACCTCAGGTCAAGGTAATTTAAGGTCATGTGGTGAACCAGGTATGTCGTGCTGTTCAATGTCGGGCGCGTCCCGACGAGACATTTTTATTTTTATTTTTTAATATAAATACTTTTATTGCGACATAATTACATGCAACAGATTACGTAACCGCTCGTAGACACCCTCTACTAGAGCTTGCCAGATACATTCCATCAAAGCAAATCATCGGAACACGAATCATGAAAACGAAACTAAACAAAAAAGTATCAAAAAACTTAAACGAAATTAAAACTAACAAAATATTCACCAAACAACCTACTCACTAAACATCCCGACGAGACATACACAGTGGTGCCGGTCTCACGTTCTTATCTTCATTTTATTCCGCCGCCTGCAGGCGACCGCGACTGGTCTGGACGCGCGTCCGGCACGCTGTGCCCGTGGTCGGGCGGCGTAGCATTGTTCTCCATACTAACTGTTAAGAATGAAAACAAACGGAAAAACAGATGGCATTACAGACATTGCTTAGCATGCGGTTGGAGAACGGATATAGGCCGGAGTCGGAGTTGGAGTCGGAGTCGATTTTTTTCAGGCCGGAGTCGGAGTCGGAGTTGCTAAAATTATGTCGACTCCGCAGCCCTGGCCAGTGGCGTCGATGAGAGATACTTGGATTAACCATTCCCTGCATGTGGCCGACAAACTACAGATAGGAACTGCTGCAGCTTAATGTTCATCAATTTAGTTTGACGTGCACATTCAAGTTTGTCTGACACATTCATGGTACCCGCAGTACTCACCGATCGTTTAATTAAATTTGGCAGGCTATCAGAGCTCTTCTTCCCGGCTTAGGATAGGAAAACAGGTGGCAGGCGCAGTCGCCAACATCAAAGGCGCCGACGGAGAGTTGCCGATCCAGGTATTTATTTATTTATTTATTAATACACATCATGAGGTAGCTCCGTGAAACACGGCTATTCTGCACCTCGAGTCATAAAAGCATAAGCAGCGAACAAGCTGGAGTCAGGCATTCACAGCAGGCGCACAATGTCACATTGTGTCACAGTATTTATGTAAAGACATATCAGTCATCGTCACCAAACTGACTTCTTAACCCGCGAGTTACTGGGGGGGGGGGGCTATTTTTAGCCCCCCCTCCCGTTATTTTGCAATAACTTCTAAACGAACACCGGTATCGTCACCAAACTTGCAGTACCTTCTCACACATTAATTCTACACATGTTGGCAAACGGAAAAAATATGAGGCTATGATAGGTCAACCGGGAATGACGTCAGAGTGACGTCATGTTCTTCGGGTTTTGTTGCAAAATAATGGTTTTCGGAAAACGCTGTCAAAGGTACGATATTTGAGATAAACTAAATTGTTTAAACTCAAATTACTGACAATAGACCGTGCTATCAAACTGCCATCTCGGATTTTTGAGGGTTTTTTTAATTCAAAATTTTGAGAAATCCATTTTTTTTAACAAAATTTTCAAGAAAAAATCCGAATTTTCCAAAAACCGGAATATATGTGATCGAGACGTATGCGGTGAATATGTGTACCAAATTTAAAGTCGATATCTTTAAAAATGACCGAGTTATGACCTTTAAATGACAAAAATCGACCACTTCTCACAGCATTACTATGCATAAAAAACGCATTTCCATTTTTGCTTTTACTTCTATTTATATGGAACAAACAATGTTCTAAGGTCATTTTTCGCGTTCTAGACGAAAAACAAACCCATAAACATGTGTTACAACGCCTAATGACCGTAATATGCAGTTTGACCTCGTGACCTCGGATGACCTTGACCTGACCCAAGGTCATAAACAGCTTAGAAAGGTACTTAGAAGTGTCAGACACACGAATCATACCGATGTACCGACAGTTTATGCGTTTAATATCGCAATTTTGCGCGACACTTCATCCATCGAGACCTTTTGACACGGTCAAACATTTTGTACTTGACCTGACCTGTGACGTCATCGGTGACCCCGAGGTCAACAATATTATGTTTCCCTCGATCAATTTCCCAGGGCTATGGAATGCCGTTTGAATTTTTACATTCGGTCCAGTAGTTCCGGAGATCAGAGGGGGGGGGGCAAAAAATAGCCCCCCCCCCCCAGTAAGTCGCGTATAGCCCCCCCCCCCCCCCCCCCAGTAACTCGCGGGTTAAGAGCCATCTTCGCACCTCGCCTTTGAAAAGTGAGGGCTGCATATCACGCATGTCTGCTGGCAGGCCGTTGAATTTGGTCACGATAGAGTATAAAAACCTGCGCTTTCCCGACTCAGATCTTATCTGAGGGGTCACAAGCTGATCCGGCTGCCTAGTGGAGCGATGGTGAATGTCGTGTCTGGTGATAAGACCATGGGCAAGTGTCTCTGGCTCAG
>JAXIVJ010003002.1:0-17500 GCA_036785665.1 Chirona hameri
AAATTTAATATATTGCACATAGGCGGATCCAGGAAATCAACGTAGGGACACCATACGAGTAACGCTTTTATCATCTTACTAATTTGAAGTTGGACCTAATTTGAGGTATGCTACCACCTCCCATTTGTTGTACCTGAGTGCACCTCTGCCAACAAACGGGTATAATCCCAGTAAGTATGATGCATATTGCATTGAAAATGTTTCTGGCGCATTTATTGCACCGAAAACTACGAAGAAAGTATGCGCCGCAGAACCGCATTCGTAACACCCTCCCAAAACAGGAGTCTGGCACCGCCTCTGATGACCCGATTTTTTCTCAAAATGTTGACACAACACGCGCCATTCAAAGTTAGGAAAAGTCACAACGTTTCAAGACGCTAGGCCTAACAGTTTAGAAGCTGCAAGTGAAAAACCACGGGGGGCAGAATCTGCCCCCGCAGGGAATAGGGTTAAAGGGAATGTTTCATCTTTCTGAACGTTGTCAAAAATACGCTGGTTGTGGTAGAAAATATGAAGTAAGTGCTGCTGAAAACGATGGTGACATTTTTTCACTCGAAAAGTCACTTAACTTTATACAAATTAAGTTTTTAGATTTGGGCGAATGACATTATTGAGCTATAAATCGCCGCTGATTGGCTGACAAAGTGGGATTGGCTGAAAAAGTGGCTGTCAGCCAATCAGCGGCTGCACCAGCCTGGAGACATTTTTCAAATGGTAAATTAAATTACTTAAAAACGGTTAAGTTTTTTTAGTAAAATATCTCCTTAGTAATTTAGACATTTCAATGACGGCCCAAGATAATGACTATCTCAGTTTAAAACTAATACAAAAGTGAAACATTCCCTTTAATTAACTTATTTCTTACATCAGTTCCAAAATGCACACATGATCCAATCCAATGATTGCATGCCACAGCTAGATTTCCTTATTCAGTTGAACTTAATACAATGTATTGGATTATATTGCATCATGGATCTCATGGATGAAGCTATTGGTGATTCTTGTAGACAGTGAATGTGTTTTAGACTGCCATAATTCGTAGCTAAAAACTACTTAAGTTTGAAATGATGTGTTGGACAAAACTCCTTCACTATGTATCATGGTGACTTTCATTCTATGCCGCTAGGCTATGGTATCATGGTGACTTTCTTCACTATGTATCATGGTGACTTTCATTCTATGCCACTAGGCTATGGTATCATGGTGACTTTCTTCACTATGTATCATGGTGACTTTCATTCTATGCCACTAGGCTATGGTATCATGGTGACTTTCTTCACTATGTATCATGGTGACTGATATTCATTCTATGATACATTTCAGAGGCCTCCCCATGTGACGATGTTTTATTTTCAATCAAAATGTAATTTATAAAGGATACAGTTAGCATGTGCCATAGTCTCTAACGCACACACTATGATGTATGGGCGTTAACTAACGCACACACTATGATGTCAGGGCGTTAACTGCGAGCAGCGTGTCGTCGCAGCGTCGGAGTGTGCACCGTGCCCTCTGCAGCAGCAGCACAGCGTGCAGACGGTGCGCGTGCAGATGGTGCGCGTGCAGATGGTGCGCGTGCAGCCAGCAGCAGCGTGCAGATGGTGCGCGTGCAGCCGCGGCAGCAGCACGGACTGTGCAGCGTGGTGAGAAGATAACTCTGCAAATGATCACGCAGTGGCTTGTTCAACCATCAGCAAGTGTGATATATTGGCGTGTGACGGTCGACGAAGATTGCGAGATGAGAGGTCTGCCCTGCTAGGTCAGTGTGGTCTAGATTTGGCTTAGCGAGTTGAATTGGGCTGTAGAGTAACGGGAAGCAGTTACGGCTAAAGTTGTTTTTAAGGACGACAGTTTCTTTTGAGAGAAAAAAATATAACGGTTTAGGACAATTTTACGAGGTACGAGGTAAGATAGCTATCCATTGCTAATATGAATATAAAAAACACAGAACTGTATCCCATCGTTCGGTTGTTGAATTAGAAGGAACGTTTTATGTGCGTTTGGATATATTTTTTCCTGAAATGAGATTTGTGGTCAAACCATAGAGTCCAACTGGTGCATATGTTTCTATTATCACAATCCTGCGTGCCGCTGTAGCTTATCAAAAGCAGCAAGACACAGGGCTAGGTGAACAGACGTAGGTTTATCTTATCCCATGAAATGTCACCAATGTTATAGGCGCACCATTTCCGTGCAGCATTGTGTCGTGCTAGATGTAATTGTGAATAATATTGTGCATGATATATTGCATTGCATCGCGATCCTGAAAACTGACATACCCGTTTGACAAACTGTATACCCATTTGACAAACTGTATAGAATCTATGACGCACGGAATGAGATCCTCGCATTGGTTGCTGGTATACATACCTATTAGCCATAATTTTACAGATGATTCAAACAGAACAAAATCAAATTAAACGTAATTATGTATACTGTTATGTAATATGCTGCAGAGTTGTAGAAAAAAGACAGCACTATTTCGAACGATACCTACTCGACAGCACTTGTATTGGTATTGGTCATCCTAACACGTTTTGAAATCCCAAACGTTGAAACGTCTTCAAAATACTGGCACACTATATTAATTTATGAATAGTTGATGGGAAATCATGATTTTTTTCCACATAAATTTGAAATTGACAGATGAGACCAAAATATATTGTAAATTGATCACATTTTGCATATAAACATTCCTTTCGAAAGATATTTCAAGTTGAAGTTGATAAGCGATCCACGCTTATAACGGTCGGTACTCAGCAACTACTCGGTAATGAATTCACTGTCCGAGCTAAAATTAGCCTTCCTACGCATTGTTATTACCGAGCGGGCGCGAAGCGCCCGTGAGGTTTCTCGTCAACTTCTAGACAAATTTACATTTGACCTGGCCCGAACCGGCCCGACACGGCCCGAACCGGCCTGAACCGGCCCGAACCGGCCAGAACCGGCCTGACACGGCCGTACAGACGCTTTTCGGAAGCTAATAACTTTGTAACCACTGCTCCGATTGAGATCGGGTTTCCACCATTGGATAGGACCATCAAATCAACTTGTATTTTGGTATGGTGCGTTCTGACAGAGGTGGTACCACAACGCGTGGCACACGCAAACGTCGAAATGAACAAAAATAATTATTGATCAAAAATGGCATTATTAATCTGGACATTAATTACCGAGCGGGCGCGAAGCACACGTGAGGTTTCTCGTTAACTTACTAGACAAATTTACATTTGACCTGGCCCTATCCGGCCCAACCCGGCCCGACCCGGTCATACAGACGCTTTTCGGAAGCTAATAACTTTGCAACCACTGCTCCGATTGAGATCGGGCTTTCACCATTGGATAGGACCATCAAATCAATTTTGATTTTCTTATGGTGCGTTCTCATGGGGGTGGTACCACAGCGCGTGGCATCCGCGGACGTCGAAATGAACAAAAATCATTCTTGATCAAAAATGGTTTGATTTATCTAAGCATTCGTTTTGTATACGCTGAAGTATGCAGCGCTCAGGACGTGTTCCCTTTTGGCGGATTCGAGAAAGGAGATCATGTGCAATTTAATACCAGTAAAACGCCTTTTGGGCGATGACCGAACGGGCGCGCTCTGGTCAAGCTAAAACAGGTTTGAAATATGAAACGGCACGGGAGCACACGTGGAAGTAACACATTACTTTTAGTTCTTTTAGCCTTTTTAGTCCTCCATAAAAATTGCCAGGACTCCATGCATGCCAACATAAAAATTAAGTTTGATTAAATTGTTCATGATCTCATTTCTCGAATCCGCCAAAAGGAAGCACGTCCTGAGCGCTGCATGCTTAAACGTATACAAAGCGAATGCTTAGAATAATAATGCCATTTTTGTATATCAAGAATGATTGTGTTCATTTCCACGTTTGCGTGTGCCACACGCTGTGGTACCACCCTTATCAGAACGCACTATACCAAAATAAAAATTGATTTGATGGTCCTATCTAATGGTGAAAACCCGATCTCAATCGGAGCAGTTAGCAGTGGTTGCAAAGTTATTAACTTCCGAAAAGCGTCTGCATGGCCGGGTCGGGCCGGGTCGGGCCGGGTCGGGCCGGGTCGGGCCGGATCGGGCCGGATCGGGCCGGATCAAATGTAAATTTGTCTAGTAAGTTGACGAGAAACCTCACGGGCGCTTCACGTCCGCTCGGTAAAAACTTATTTTTTATGTTGGCATGCATGGAGACCTGGCAATTTTTATGGGGGACTAAAATTACTATAAGGACTATGTGTTACTACCACGTGTGCTACCGTACCGTTTCATATTTCAAACCAGTTTTAGCTTTACCAGAGCACGCCCGCTCGGTCATCGCCCAAAAAGGCGTTGTACTGGTCTATCATGAAGGTATGCAATATGTTTCCTGCACTTTATCTTTTGCGAATATGTGCCAAACTTTAATAAACAATCAACAAGCATTTGAAAAAGTCCGTTGAAATCGACAGTTTAGTTTGGCCCCGGACGGCGACCTATTTAGTGTTCTCAATTCATAAAAGAAATGGATGTTTCCCCATGAATTTGCAACATACAGGTATGCAATACATTACAATGCACACATGAAACATTTATCTGAAGTTTTTTCATAATCCATTAATAAACATTTCAGAACACCGTGATGCATTCGGCGGATTAACTTGGCTCCCTACGACGACGTATGCGATTTGTTGATAGGTAATTCAACGTGGTATTCAACGTTGAACAGATTGATACACAAGTGTCAGATATGTCGCGTTGCCAATAGTGGAGGGAAAACACCGATCATGAACTCCGAAACAAGTATATGTACTTGCTTTTTTATTTTTCCAAACTTCCAACTTTGAATTAGGGAATAATTTTATGTCATTCCTATGTCAATATATTATGTCATTCCTATGTCAGTCCTAAATAATAATAAAAATATAACACCTTGGGAAAAGTACGTTGAATGATGGAAAAGAGTGTCCTGATTACGGTTCTGGCATTCGTTTTTGCGAGAGAGAAAAAAAATAAAAATTTGTCATAATTTGCGAAATATTAATATTTTTACATGTGACGTCACAAACATCCAAAATGAGTTGTGACGTCATTCCGGCAAAATTATATCCTTGAATCAGAATATGTAAACAACACTAACAATAAGTAACAACCTCGCTCGCTGGGCAATTTGTGATAATTTGAAGAAAGAAAAAATATTCATATTTGTACACGCGTGAAATGTGAATGTTTGCACAATGGCGTTGCATGAGTGGAGTTGGAGTGACGTTGCGTGAACCTGAAGTCATATACCCTTAAATGTGCATGTGCATAAATAAATGTGCTATACCCATAAATGTGTTTATGTGTGTAAATAAATGTGTGGATATGCTTATACTGCAGCGAACATTTCAGCTACCGGTACAAACCACCCATCACAAGATGCGCCTTTTCAAGACAACTGTCGGCATTATTTTTAATTGGAAATCCATAGACAAAGTTATGGCCAATAATATTTATTGGTCATCATCAACTTTGCGCAAGGCAATGTCAAGCAAAAACAAACATTGTCAAACTTTAATCGATATAATGCAGGTACGGCGATCAGCTAACCATAAAAAAAAAAGTGCCTTTGTAAGAAGCATCTTTTGGTAATTTTCCATTTGAAATCGGTTCAAAATTAATCACATTATTTACATAAAACTGGAAGTCGCATAATGTTTCAGATTTGTCGTGTTTGCCTTTGACCACAATAGGGGCGATAGCGCAATCTAGACGAATCAGCTTCGTGAAACGGATTGTGAACCAATGATGGCTACGCCAGACGAGGAACGAGCCTCTCTTGCAATTTTGTTGCCAAACACATGATACGTTTCGGTGGCTGTCGGTTCAAATAGCGAAAATGAAGTGCGACAGAAATCACAGTAGAGTAGTGGTGACGTATGCGAAACGTCACGGGATTTGTCCATTTAAAATAAAACCAAATATACACAACGGATTTTGTGTTGAAACTCATCAACTAGGTCGTTTTTAGAGGAAATATTCCATATTTGGAGATTTCTCCGTACGCCCAACAATCTGGCTATCTCAGTTTAAAACTAATGTTAAAGGTGTTATATTCCCTTTAAGTTAAAGGGAAACATTGACCTTTTTCCACAAAAATGGAGTTATTACTTGAAATCGATTGACGAGACCAAAATATATTGTATATTTATCACATTTTGCATATGACAATTCCTACTGAGAGATATTTCAAGTCGAAGTTGATAAGCGGTCCACCTTTTTTCTTCATATTGACATTCAAACAAACATGCATATAAAACAACCATACCAGCATAGTGGCCATACATGCCATCCACGCGTATAACGACCAGTACTTGCAAGTACTTGGTAACTAATTTCAAATTCCGGCTTGTCTCGTATTGTTTTTTGACAAAGTTGCATGGAAAATATGTCTTGCACTCTGTATATTGTGATGATGTGCCCTAACATTTTTAACAATAAACAAACATTGAATAATAAGGTAACCAAAATAGCAGTTAACTTGGGCACGCTACGACGGCCTAGTTAGTGGTTGCGACCTTTAATTATTTTTGTATTGGTTCATTTATTTTCAACATTAGGCGTTGTGTATACTTTTGTCTCTTGCTGTATACAACACTATGCTTAAGCTTTTCATGATTTTTTTTGTTAATCAACAAGCAATGAAAAAACTGGCAACGAAATCGGAAATTCACTTCGGCACGCAACGGTGACCTATTTAGTGTCAGTTATTTATTTCAGGGACCAATCAGAGACGTTATTAAAAGAAAGAAAGGCGCCAGATATGTCGCGCTTCCAACTGGTGAAGGGAAATACCGCTCATGAACTCCGATAGAAGTATATGCACTTGTTTGTTATATCCCCCCCCCTCCAAAAAAATCGAAATAAAAAAGTTGTGATTTCATTTTGAAAGTGAGACTCGATCAATTTGTAAACAATGCATAAGATAATGCATAAAAGTAGATCAAAAGGTGAATATTTCCCTTTAAGCTATCAACGGATACAAGGTCACTGATTTTTCCAGATAGAAAAAAAAGTCGACAGTGCATAATCATCGTGTCATATGTCTCTAATGGGTTAAAGGCTAAAACACAGCACTCGCGAGTAAATCGCGTCTCGCGTGGAAATCGCGTTCCACGTGTAAATCGCGGTTCGCTCTTGAATCGCTTGGAGATCGCTCTGGAATCGCGTCGCATCAACAGGAATGAGAACAAAATGCAATCAGGAAATAAAAAGTGATTTTACTTATTCTACGCACCATTTTGTATGCAGCATTTTTGCAATAGCAAAATATATAGTTAATTGCTTTTTTTTTGTTTAAAAGAATCTAGTTTGTTTGCATGATAGGAATATTTAATACTCCTGGTTACCATGGCCACGGGTATCAAAACAAACAAGGAAAATATGAGTATTTGTTCTTGGTGCCACTCGGGAGTCAAGACTCAAGAGGCGTCGAGAAAGTCGAAATAATGAAATTGTATCGGTTGTTAGTGCTTGTTCTATCCAATATATCGTTACTTACTCCTTATTTATTGTGGATAACCTTAAAATCAAATTAGCCAACGTCTTAGTGCGGACCCATTTCACAATCCCAAAGTGGAATTGAAGTGGACTTATCTGTTAGATGTAAAATGGACGGATGTGTATGTGTATATCATATATCATGACCCCTGGTACCATCATCGGCGTCCCAAAGGTTACGGAATGGACAACTGATTTATGACATTATAGTGCAATAATGGAAAGAAAACTCTGTAATGCCACCTTCAATAACTATGACTTGTCAACAGCCTACCTCACGGGACACTGTTGCCGCTGATCTGCATGATTGGAAATTCGTCCCAAACTGCGTGCGTTTGTACGACTGTATTGTGAAGTTACCCCGACCAAAACACAGTGTTGAGTTACATCAACAACTTCTGTATTATTAAACCTTATAAGCTTGCATTTTCCTTCCAGAGAAGTATCGCAATATATTGGAATGATGTAGGTACTCATGAATTTAGCTCGTTCCAAGTTATGATTATATATTTCAGCCGACTAAGTCCCACAAGCCAGTCTCAGTGTCCACCGCTGGGCTGCAACACCTGACAAACAAACCCTGGGTATCTTATTCATAAGAGGAGACCGCAGCTTTTAACCGTATTCATGATATCGTCCACAGCAGTATAGCAAGCCTCGTCATATCATCATCTGTCCTCGGCGACCACCTGCCTGCCACCTACCGGCCACGGCGGCAAACTGCTGGCTCGGCCTGGGGCGCCGCATTCAACGGCGCCAGCGGCAGTACGCGGCGGGGCAGAGCGCCACAGGGAGCAGGGCGCGCGGTGAGGGGCAGATATCGGCGCTAGTCAGCTGACCCGGCCGGCGACGGAGGAACTGACGCGGCGGCGGCGATCCCTGCTCACCTGATCCACGGTGGGGACTCCTAGGCTGACCTGAGGGGTTCAGCTGACCTGAGAGAGTTCTGCTGACCTGAGAGAGTTCTGCTGACCTGAGAGAGTTCTGCTGACCTGAGAGAGTTCTGCTGACGCGGTTTCGCGCGAGGACTGACAGGAGCGGACCGGACTCAGCCTCAGTCTACAGTGACAGGTGAGGAGAGGAGAGGAGGTGCGGGCAGACGCGGCACGTGACAGGTGAGGAGAGAAGTGGAGGTGCGGACAGACGTGGCAGGTGAGGAGAGGAGAGGAGGTGCGGGCAGACGCGGCACGTGGCAGGTGAGGAGAGGGAGGAGTGGAGGTGCGGGCAGACGCGGCACGCGGCAGGTTAGGAGAGAAGTGGAGGTGCGGGCAGACGTGGCAGGTGAGGAGAGGAGAGGAGGTGCGGGCAGACGCGACCCGTGGCAGGTGAGGAGAGAAGTGGAGGTGCGGGCAGACGTGGCAGGTGAGGAGAGGAGATGAGGTGCGGGCAGACGCGGCACGTGACAGGTGAAACGAGAAGAAGAGGTGCGGGCAGACGCGGCACGTGAGGAGAGGAGTGGAGGTGCGGGCAGACGCGGCACGTGGTGCACGGGATATGTGTGGTGGATGATTTACACTAAGTTCGTCTCTTAGTCTGATATGGATGCGACAATGTTGTGAGTAAATGCACGTGCTGGAGATATGTTCGTATGTGCGAACGCATTACGCAAGGAAAGCGTGTCGTACGCAGAATATAGTATATTATGCGTACACGCCGTGATTTGCGCCTTTTAAAAATTCTTGTTAAGGATTTTTTTAGAGTATAACCATAGTTAATTTTATATTTTTCGAAGTTTTCAAGAGTTATAGTGTAAAAACGAAAGTGAATATGTGCGGCACCGGAAAGGAATATGTACGGCACCACAACCGAAAAGAAATAAAGGAAAAGGAAAAGGAACCGGCATATATCAAGGAATGCTACTGCGGAATAATTTATGGTACCTGCACGGACATTTACTGATAAAATTTAGAAGCCATATCGATTCTTGCCACCTTATAATCTATAAATAAATATATAACTAACTGTTAAATATAAAACCAACTGTTAAAACCTGAGTAAAAGTTAAAAAAATATGACCCTTAAGTCTTACTTAGTAGAACCATCCTTTGTATAAGTTAGGATTGAATGTTATGCAAAAGTTTCTTCATTTTGAATTGTTATATCACGTTTATAGCCATTTCCTTTTAACTAGAAAGTCGTATTTGACATGCCACAACAAAAATGTCGTGAATATTTACACACAAGAAATGCATTACCATTTCAAAATGAGCCATAGTTGCTGCTGGCTTTGAGACAGGCTCGTGTATATTCCTTTTTAAGTCTGTTTTCTAGCTTACATACTTGTATTTTTCAATTACTGCAACGGTACCTATGGCCGTGGTGAAACATTCGAGTAAGAGTGGTTTGTTAGCGCAACAGCTCGAATTGCTCACACCGAAACCAAACGGTTGTTTTTCTTCATGTGGCGGTGCTGGACTCATCTTAGTCAAACTCTTAGTAAGACTCTGCTGTCTATGATCACGATCGTGAGGCCAAAGCCAAACGAATTTAAATATCATGGAACTTTCGCATTGAAGTAACCAAGTGCAATATGATGCCAAACATTGTTCAGTGATGCTCTGCGAAATAGTTCTACCAACACTGGTATCGAAATCCAGATGATCTCTTTATTTGTCGTCAACACAGCTAGGTTGAGTGACGAGTATGTATTTAATCAATCCTGTATCCCTTAAAACACTGCGACCCCACGATATTTCAGCCGCAAACAAACAGATGGAAACCAAACAAAGGTCTGTCGAAGCTCTGTCGAGCGGAAAATTCTCCATCATGTGAGATCGGGGCCGAATGCCGCGGCCGTCAACAGAGCACGGGGAAACCGGCCGCGGCTGCTACTCCGATCTCGAGCCGTCGCCGTCGCCGGCCCCGGCCCCGGCCCCGGCCCCGGCCCCGGCCCGGCTCCGGCCTCGGTACCGGTCCCCTGATTCTTAGTGGCACCGGTCTCGGTCTCTGTCCCGGCCCTGGCCTCGACACTGATCCCGACCCCTTATCCCTGCACTACGATGGGATCAGTATCATTTGCGATAAAAATGTCGACATTGGGAAGGTTATACAAATTATGACTCTTGCCAGATTAGTATTGTGATTTTAAGTGGTGTTTGAAGAGAAAAACAAAACCAAACTGCACTCAAAGTAAAGCAGACGTTTTTAGTTGCCAACGATACGGAATGAGTTGAGCGTCCATGCTGAGACAATGAGTGCGCTTACGTTCGTCTGAATCTCAACAAACAACATTTGAATTGCTTTCTTGTTACATTCAGTTTCATCGCAGAGACTCACATGCGGCCTGGTAACAACATAAGGCAGCAATTGGTGCATGGTTAACGGTTTTGCTATGCCTTCAACGAAGTCTGGGACAGCGTTTAACAACGCAACCGTGTAGGTACTGAACGGTATATACAAGCATATTCAAAGCTACAAAGTTTCGTCGATTCCTCCCTCGTATCAACAACATACTAAACATGGAATATCCATTGTGAGAAAATTGCGCTCCGTGGGGGATTCCCCACATCTCACCGGCATTGAACAATCTCACGCAGAGAGACCCCGGTCCGGAGGGTCGGCGTCCCCTGGTGACGAGTCGCAGATGGCCCCGGGGGTAGCTAGCGGTCCCCCTCTGGCCCTGTCGGCTGCCGGGGTGGCCAACACCGCCAGATGTCCGCCAGTGTCGCCGCTGGAGAGCCGGGACGAGTCGCTGCAGTGTCGCCCGCCGCGACACTGCGGACGCCGCGACAGTCTGCACTGGAGCATGCAGCCCGGGTCCCTCAGTTGTAACTGCACGCCTGGTGTCCCACGGTCACTGCATCACGGGGGTGGGAGGGACCGTTTGCTTACGTTGACATAGGAGCCGGTGATGGGCGGAAGGTATGCTCTATTAGTATTGATATGGCCTCTTATCTTACATTGTGGTTGTTGCTACGACAATGTGAGAAAGATGACAGTTTGTTTTGATGAAGATGATCATTCAATCACGTCCTTTGAGACTGAGTTTGTTGCTCTAAGGATTATTGTTTATTTGTACGTAATAATGTTTGTTCAATTGTATATATAATATACATTCACTTCAAAATGAAAGAGCTAGCAATGACAATCATTTTTGTCATTCTGCAGTTTGCGCGCATTTAATTAAATGCTAATGCTACTTCCACTTAATATTATGCTAGTTATGCAAATAGTATTCGTTTAAAGAACATCACCTTTCCGGGGGCCGTATTCACGTCGACTTCGTAAGTGGATTTTCTTTCGTAAGAAGATTTTGGTATTCACGTTGATAACTTTACGATTTTTCGTACGAACTGTCTGGATAATTAAGAACATTCGTATTCACGTCGGTATTTATAATTTAACTTAGGAATTGCCTTACGAAATTGTACACACACGCAGATATACACACACGAGCAAATGTACTGTGTTAACAGAGAATGTCTCCTCTGCCTAGCTCAGGATGGCTAGGTTTCTATTTTGGCTCCACGGCACAACCCGACACTTGGCGCCTCGACTCCTCATTACACTGCTCCCGTCGAGACGGCCAGCGCGCATCTGTATCGGGCCAGCTCCGGGTCGGCCGCCTCCGGATCGCGACTGGGCAGCTTGTCTGGCTCCTTGAGGGCTTGGGCTTGCATTTCTTCATATAAACCCCTGTAGACGGCCTGCGGATTTTGGCGCGATGGAGCGCTGGCTGGCGTTGTAGGCCCGTCGAGGTTGAGAAGGTCGTCCAGGATCTCGTTGGCTGAAGGCGTCGGTGTTTGACTGTGCGGCTGGTCTGTGGTCAAGTTGGCCAGTTGGTTGGTCGGGGTACGCGCACACGCGTTGTTTGCTGCTGCCACAGGCCGCCGGGTCTCGACGCCTCGCATAACATTGCGGTCGCCAGTTGTAGAGACTGCTGTTGCCGCGCACCATCACGATGGACACGCGCTGAAACAAGAACTCGGTCTCCCGCCTGTCGCCGGTCTCCCGAGTGATGCGCCGACCAAGTTCCTTCAAGAAGGAAAGCGTAGATTGGCCAAGCACACCACCCGTTTCGACGGCGACGGGCTGGAACCGGTACCTGCGGCCGAGCTCAGCGCAACGGCGTCGCTTGCGCCCTTCCGCAGCGGCGGCAGCGGCACCAGCCTGGGCTGCAGACGCGCTGATGACGGAGGCAGCATAAGTGTCCGCGCATGTAGCATCCCACGAGAGGCACTTGCCCTCGGCGAAGGGAAAGTTTGATGACGTCATTGAGAGCGGCGTGGCGTGGTAGACGGCCGGCGCTCAACTGGCACGCCAGTGCGTGAAGACCTCGAGCCTCCATCAGTGCTCCGCATCGGCAGCGATGCGGAGCGCAGGCGTCAGCGCCAACTCGCAGGGCGACAGCGGTACGCAGGGTGTCGCGGTCCAGCAGCGCGCCAATGCTTCCCACTGGAAAGGCGTTCGGACAGGTGCCGGAGTGTGGCTGCGCTACGGCGCGGAGTCTTACGAAAGGTTCGGAGATTCGATTTGTTTAGGCCAGTTACAGGCGAAGCTTCCCAGAGGAACCTTCGCTCTAGAAGACACGGATAATAAACAAATAGCACAACATTACTTGCGGGTATTCTATGTCAGTTATCACTCGGACACTCTTATACAACATTGCCGGCTGAGTGTCATGGTGCTTTGGATGGAGATACTTGAGACACAGATGGAAATGAGCAAGACACACGTAAGGTCGCCGTCCACTGCACACACGGTTATCGACCTAACGGCCGAGTTTGCGCGCAAAATTTCAGGACATTGTCCTACACGTTGTCTGGAAAGTCTGGAAAGTTCCAGGGAAGTAAGCAACAGTTGATTTGTGTCTGAGGCAAAAGGGAAAATATTACCCAGCGTCAGCTGAACACGTCTAATCGCGTTTTCGGTCGTTAGGCGACAAGTTGGCGCTTTTCCCACAGGCCCCCACGTTAAATTCAGCCGTTAGGCGATTAGGCAAGTGCAGTGGACGGCAGGGCCTATTTTAAGGGAAAACCACTGGGGGGAGGGGGGGATAAGATCCAATTTCGAAACATACCACAAAAGGCAAAAATATGTAAGCATGACTCTGGTGGAAATTCCAGTTAACCGTGTTTTTTGCCCAACAACTCACCGCATACCATTACCATAAGTGTAAACATTTCATTTTGTACTGCTACAAGTACAAAGTACCTACTTCTTTCTATACTTGCAACTTTTCGTACCTTACCTAGGAACTCTCAATTTAGAATTTTTCCCCGGATTTGAGCCACTTTATTTTGCAACCACACGATTTCTAATGATTTTGTTTTGTGTTTTCTTAGCTTTTCGACTTTTGGTATATCGAAAAAGGTGTACCTATGTGTTCGTTCCAGACTGGAGGGAAAAAACATGAAAAACGTGTGCTGAATCAAGCCGACTTTGCCCTTAACACGCGCAGCGGAAAGGGGTATGCCACCAACACGCAGTGGAGGGGGGGGGGGCACTTTAGTGCCCCCTAAGACCTATGATAGCTAGGAAGAAACAAACAAAACCAATCTACAGCTCATGAAAAATGCAACCGCCATTGTAGCTCTCAAATTTTAGCTCATGTCAATAGTTTAGGCTCCCGAGGTCACCAAAGGTCACGATGGCATATTCTGCACACAAAAACGTAAACTTCTTATCGTTATAACTTCTTATCGTTCTTATCGTAAATAACTTCTTATCGGTTGATCATTAACAATAATTTTGACACCATCGTGTTTGTCTCATCAAGACGATTTTAATCATATTATGGTGACCGGGTTAGGTCAACTTCAAAATTTGACCTCAGACCAAAGTTATTTGGTGACCCATATGCTGCATATGGGGTGATGCGACTCGACGAGACAAACACAGTGGTGTCATTTGCACGTCTTTATCTTTATTCTATCAATAGTTATTGAGATAAAAACAAATGTTGGTGACCTCAGGTGACCTCAGCTGCGGAAGCGTGTGCGTGTGCGTGTGCGTGTGCGTGTGCGTGTGCGTGTGCGTGTGCGTGTGCGTGTGCGTGTGCGTGTGCGTGTGCGTGTGCGTGTGCGTGTGCGTGTGCGTGTGCGTGTGCGTGTGCGTGTACGTGTGCGTGTGCGTGTACGTGTGCGTGTGCGTGTATATATTTTGTTTTACCTTACGGCCAGTGTTTCGAGTTATAGATAGGTATATGTACAATACAGACGGGAGTTGACGTGTGCCGGTCCGAGTAAAGGCAGACAGCAGACCTTATTGTTTATAGTAAACAATCGGTACTTTATGAATTGTACGTTAATCAGTTATTATTGTGATAACAATTCCTATCGTCGTGTAGTTGGGACATTTATTGAAAACTATGAACCTACGTCCTAGGTTCAGCTTCCAATATCCGTATTACAATGTTATCCGTGGTTTTCCATTCCTCAACACATGGGTGCCAAATAACAATATAAGTTAGCACGACCTAAAACCCAAATACCAGTAAGGTGCCGTAGTTGGCGATGAACGAGCGAGCGCGAAGGAAATGCATGACGAATTTCAACTCCATCGGGCAAGTAGTTTCTGAGATACAAAAAGGGTGCGCACGCACAGGTACACCCCCATCCCTGACTTGTGGGAAGGCGGCGGCTGAGTGGCTCCTAAGTACACACAAAATAGGAGCACAATTGGCGCAGCCGTTCCTGAGATACATTATAGGGATGTGCACGTGTGCACGTGCAGAGGCACCCCACTCCTGACTTGTGGGAAGGCGGCGACTGAGGGGTTTCTAACCACACACCAAATTTGCACACAATAGGCCCTGCCGTTGCAGATTTTTTTGCGGGAAAACACTTTTCAACACCCCTCACGCGGCACGCGCCACGCACAGTGGTAGTCACCCAAGTGAGTCTACACTGGTCTCAAACAGGGTAGGGTGGGTGGGGCTACTAAGCAAAGAAACCCGCGTGTCAATCGGACTTGCGGTTGCAGATATATGAGCTTCTCAAAAGCGTCGCCACCGGCCGGGTCGGGTTTGGGTTGGGCCGGACGCTCATATTCAGATTTTTCCCATACACCACGGAAGGACGAGCGAGCGTGAAGCACTCGCTCGTACTCATCATCGATTCCTCAACTCAAAGCTGTTATAGGGTGCTATAACGTCTCAAATGTTACGCGTTACAAACGTCTAAAGCGTTAGTATGTATTGTAGGTGCATAATACTGCATCTGCTGAGTTAAAAGAGTTTTTTTAACTTATGAATTATTTCCTTGGAGTAAAACTGACATCTACGTGTGGACAATACTCTCATCTGCCTAAACCAAAACTCATATTCCTGAAATCCCTTATAGCTTTTCAAAATTACTTGCAACAAAATCCCATGCATAAGTTTACGACAACTCAGTGAGTATTCGTAACTCCGCAATATCGTTAGCATTAGCTTCTTACGAACAACGTAGGATATTGTGACAGGATATTGTGACGTGAATCGCGCTTACGAAAATGTGTAAGAAAATTCTTACGAAAACACCCGACGAGAATCGCAAAATGTCTACGAACAAAATTGTATCGCAGAAATGGTCTTACTATCTGCGAAGTTGACGTGAATACCAAATTATCGTACGAAGTAGAGCGTTCGTAGGAAAATTCGTAGGAAAATTGACGACGTGAATACGGCCCTGGGTATTGTTTTCTTCTTTTCGTCAAACTCACGGCATTGTGTGTCAAACAGTCGAAATGGCATAATCCATGACAAAATCCATGACATAATCCATGGCATAATCCATGACATAATACATTGCATATTCCATGACATAATCCATTGCATAATCCATGACATAATCCATGACATAATACATGACATAATACATGACATAATACATGACATAATACATGACATAATACATGGCATAATCCATGACATAATTCATGACATAATTCATGATATAATCCATGATATAATACATGACACAATTCATGACATAATCCATGACACAATCCATGACATTATCCATGACATATTCCATGATATAATCCATGACATAATACATGACATAATACATGACATAATCCATGACATAATTCATGGCATAATCAATGACATAATCCATGACATAATCCATGACATAATCCATGACATAATCCATGACATAATCCATGACATAATCCATGATATAATCCATGACATAATCCATGGCATAATACATGACATAATACATGACATAATCCATGACATAATCCATGACATAATCCATGACATAATCCATGACATAATCCATGACATAATCCATGACATAATCCATGACATAATCCATGACATAATCCATGACATAATCCATGGAATAATCCATGACATAATCCATGACATAATCCATGACATAATCCATGACATAATCCAGGACATAATCCAGGACATAATCCATGACATAATCCATGACATAATTCATGGCATAATCCATGACATAATCCATGACATAATCCCTGGTCATGAAACTGCAGTCATCGAACAGCCGTGATAAGCAGACGGCGAACGATGCCAACAGGGTCTGAGCAGCGGCACTGCATCTCAGATTAACCCGCGTCATCAACTTCTGTGAAGTATGCACATTTGCAAATGACCTTGCACTTGCAGTTGGCCTATCAGACGAAACCATCTGCTGCGGAGGATGAACGTGTTTGTTTATTCGCGATATTGGCAATCAGCCAATTTGCAGACATTGCTCCAAGAGCGGAACCGCTAGCATGTTTAATTGTATAGTGTTATCGGGAGTTCTGATGGTCCGTTTTTAAGATGTTGTATTGTCCCTGAGCGAAACAAACAGAACAGGATTGATGGACGTTCCGCATGAATACAAATATGTTCCTCTACCACAGTTATGCAGACCTGTGCGCATACCGTGTCTGCATTCTTCGAATATTTAAACTGGTATCAATGTTTGCCTTCCAGTCATGCCACTAAATAATGAAAGTATGCACAATCTGAGTGATTTTGCTGTCCACTAGCCCACGGTATTCCGTTTCTACGAACGC
>JAXIVJ010003002.1:25000-100326 GCA_036785665.1 Chirona hameri
TTTGGGTCACCACTTGACCTTGACCTGAGGTCAAATTTCGAAATTGTTATAACCTGGTCAACATTAATATGATTCGAAGCGCCTGGAGGAGACAAACACGATGGCGTCAAAATTATTGCCTTATTGTATTAGGTAAAACGTTATTTGCGAAAAACAGTTTTAATTATATCAAAAGTTAGTCTGAGCATTATTAGTAGAATTAGTGAACCGAAGTATAACCTTATGTTCATATTAAGATGAAATATTAAAAATAAAATGAAAAATATAGTTTCAGCTGTGAGCCTTCTTCACAGCTTCCTCTTCACTTTCTTCTTCACCTTTCACCTTCTTCACCTTCTTCAAGCTGGTTGAGCTATCACTTAGCAGAGATCCACTGAAGAAGGTTCACAGCCGATTTTCCTTTCATATTTAATCTTAATATGCGCTTAACATTTCAATAATATGATTCATGTGGTTATACTTTGGTTTACTAAAAATATTTAAAGGTAGCCTTTTTGACCTTTGATTACCTCTGGAGCCTAAACTATTGACCTGAGCTAACATTTGAGGACACCAATGGCGATTGTATTTTGCAAGAGCTTTCGATTGTTTGTTTTCGTTTGTTCCTAACTAGCCGAGTTCCCGAGATATTTGGGGGCTTCTGGAGCGAAGTCCTAAAACTAGAAAATCTGACCTTCGATGACCTCTAGTGACCTCAATATTGACCCGATAAAAAAATTAACGAAATTGTTTCGACATGATTTTTGACCAGCTGTCGAACGGTGTTGTTTATTCCGTCTACAGTGCGTAGGGGCCGAGTTAGAAGGGGGCGTGTAGACGCGTTCAGACGCGAAGGGGGCGTTTTAGGTACGTAGTCAAATCTGATTCACGTAAAGCTTATATCAGAACATGTCATTCACAACAATTTCAAAAGAATGCATGAAAACCGATACTGAAAATATGGTCGATGTAAACAAAGTACGTTACATACGAATTCATATAGACGTAAAGAAAATTATGACGGCTAGTGAATACGGCAAAACATTTTGAAATGCTGATTTTAGATGCATGGAAGACGAACTTCATCAACTTTCTTATTCAGCACCTCCAGAGTGTAGCATAAGTGTACGCACTTCTTGAGGTGCTGAGGAAATCCGAGACGAAATGTCTTTAATAAAATAAAGAATTGCATATGTGTTATAGCTGTTCGTGTTCACTAGGCGTTACGAAATATAGGTAACTAGGACTGCAGTGTATCCGGGAGCATGATATACCTACAATATCTCCAGAAGCACACAAAGAAGTCCAGCATTTCCATAGTTTAAGTAACACTTCCGCTGAGTTATTTAACGCAACAAGCATATATTTATGGATTAAAAATAGCAAATATGAATACGCCATAAGAAATAACGTTATTCTGTTGTTACACACCATGCCGGTTAAGAGGGGTGCATTCTTTGAAATATTTCGCTATTAAATGGCGATAGGACGAGGCCGGTGGCTTGGCCGAGTTCGCTGCGGCTACAATTGATACCACTCCTCTCAAATAAACCGCGAGAAACATCCGGAACGGGACGGGATTAATTCATTCCCTGTCAGCGGCGGTCGTGTTTTACCCCGAGCGGCGACGCCGGCCGGTCTGCGGGGACAGTCCCCGGGGATAGAGGTCTGGGAGGCAGCGGTCTGGGAGCCTGAGGGCTGAGATCTGGGGAGCCTGAGGGCAGAGGTCTGGGGAGCTTGAGGGCAGAGGTCTGGGGAGCCTGATGGCAGGCAGAGGTCTGGGGAGCCTGAGGGCAGAGGTCTGGGGAGCCTGAGGGCAGATGTCTGGTGAGGCTTTATAAAACAAACATGGACAAGATCAGCCTGTCAATGGTAGGTGGATAGAAACCGAAATTATTGGCGATATTTGCCGTGCTCTGATAGAAGAATAAGTAGGCAACTCTACTGAGCCCATCCTCTTCAGCGGGACACGAGCTGGTGGTGTGTGGATGACTTGACGTCCGGTACGAACTGTCATCCGGCCGGCACTGTGGTCTGACACGTGTCTCAGTTGCCGTCCGTTACGAACTGTCACCTGGCCGGCACTGTGGTCTGACACGTGTCTCAGTTGCCGTCCGTTACGAACTGTCACCTGGCCGGCACTGTGGTCTGACACGTGTCTCAGTTGCCGTCCGTTACGAACTGTCACCTGGCCGGCACTGTGGTCTGACACGTGTCTCAGTTGCCGTCCGTTACGAACTGTCACCTGGCCGGCACTGTGGTCTGACACGTGTCTCAATTGCCGTCCGTTACGAACTGTCACCTGGCCGGCACTGTGGTCTGACACGTGTCTCAGTTGCCGTCCGTTACGAACTGTCACCTGGCCGGCACTGTGGTCTGACACGTGTCTCAGTTGCCGTCCGTTACGAACTGTCATCCGGTCGGCACTGTGGTCTGACACGTGTCTCAGTTGCCGTCCGTTACGGACCGTCACCTGGTAAAATGTGGTCTGACACGTGTCTCAGTTGCCGTCCGTTACGAACTGTCATCCGGTCGGCACTGTGGTCTGACACGTGTCTCAGTTGCCGTCCGTTACGGACCGTCACCTGGTAAAATGTGGTCTGACACGTGTCTCAGTTGCCGTCCGTTACGGACCGTCACCTGGTAAAATGTGGTCTGACACGTGTCTCAGTTGCCGTCCGTTACGAACTGTCATCCGGTCGGCACTGTGGTCTGACACGTGTCTCAGTTGCCGTCCGGTACGGACCGTCACTTGGTAAAATGTGGTCTGACACGTGTCTCAGTTGCCGTCCGTTACGGACCGTCACCTGGTAAAATGTGGTCTGACACGTGTCTCAGTTGCCGTCCGTTACGGACCGTCACCTGGCCGGCACTGTGGTCTGACACGTGTCTCAGACACGGACGCTCTCGACGGTAGATCTCCTCCAGAACAAAGCACAGCGACTTTTTCAGGTAGGCCGTGTCAGCGTTTCTGAAGTTGTTGGATTTGTTGCGAGATGTCCGTTGGACAGAGGTCAGATGTCCGACGATGGATTGCAATAAAGGTATGAATTTGTGGGATCATATTTGTCAAACAGTCCAAAAGTTGTACAGTATTACCGCTGTAACGTGGCATTATTGCCAGACCTGCGAAATACCACAGAAATGTTACAGCGTCATAGCTCAAGATCAACGTTAAAAATTGTGGCGCCATTGGCTCTGGATAGGTATAAATCATGTAGAATAAGGGACATCAAATGCGATATTGCGACCAAATGTGTCTCATTTCTCAGCCTAGAATGTGTCCTTGTGTAACAAACAACGTGCGGGTGTCATTGAAATGTCTATAAAGGTTAGGCAGGAATGCAGTTGTTTGTCTTCTGGTACCTACCTACTAACTGGTTGGTATGTCTCTTTAATTCAGCATGAACGGTGCTATTGCTGACAACTGTGGTAACTTCGATGATTAACGAATGTCTTAAAACCAAACCGTTTTGAACATTGCGACGTGCGTTCGTGACCCTTATATTTTCAGTAACAGTTCTATAATATTTTGCAACGATAAAGGGTGGATATTGTGATGAGAATGAAGATTGTGTGTAAAATGACAAAACTGGTAAAAAATGTGAGTATATATAATCATTTCCATTTAGTTAAAGTTACAAAGCCCAGTAGCTCAGTCGGGAGAACGCTAGGCTCTTGACCTCACCCGGTAGTGGCAGCGCGGGTTCGAGTCGCTTCGGCGCTCGCTATTTGCCCCTGACTGGGATGACCTGCGGCCGGTGACAGCGGTCGCGTTTAAGGTCAGTTGATGTCAGAGGGCGGGGCTGACCGTGTCCAGGTATGCGGGGCACGTAAAACTTTCGCCTCTAAATTCTGCCGGACACCACACTCACAAAAAAATCAACACCTGCGCAGGGTGTCAATACCCCTAGCCCGTGTGATGCCCACACAACCTAAAATACGTCGCCTGGAAGGTGTTTTGTTTAGCACTCAAGGAGGTGTATCGGAACAACCGTGATCGCCGCTGCATGGGGTGTATAGGTTTAACGGGACACCCTTGATAACCGCTGCATGGGGTGTCGAGGTGTCGCAATACGCATGCGTGGGGTGTCGATTGACGCCTCAGCCGGGCGTATTGCGGGAGTTCGTTTACCATTGGGAGAGGAGTAACGTCACCGCTGCATGGGGTGTCGAGGTGTCGCAATACTCATGCGGGGGTGTCGATTGACGCCTCAGCCGGGCGAATTGCGGGAGTTCGTTTACCACTGGGAGAGGTGTGACGGTTGCCGCTGCATGGGGTGTCGTGACGCAGACGCATGGCGGGCGGCGGCCGCTGCCGGGCGCCGGCTCAGAGACGTGTCGCAACTCGCAAGACTCTTGCCAATCTGAGCACTCCGACCTGACTTACCACTCGCGCCAACCTTCCCAATCTGAGCAACTAACAATTAGTACATTTCAGTGCAAAGCCATTGTATTAGCAAAACCGTTAATTATTGTAAACAGATCCATGTAACCAGCATCACAAATCAGCATCATCAAGCATACTCAAAAATAATCATAGTTACTATAGATTAACAGTCAGCTACGTATATTCATATGTTTATAGAAGCTTGGTCGGTGCAGCTCCGACCGGATAAGCAATACAATTGGTTATGACGGGAGGGCATGACACATATAGACGCTATCATACCTAATGTTAATCGATCACAAATTCACAACTAAGCACATTTCTAAGATAAAAAGAACGCACGAAAGAACGCACTCACAACTCACAATAAGGTACTTATAACCCCGATCACGACAGCACTATTGACAGCCTTTCGCAACTCAACGGCAACTTGAACACTGACAACGGTCGACGCACGTACACAGCACAACCCGCCGCGGCCAAGGTCACAGCGCAACTGACCCGGCGCGGCGGCGCGGCCGGCCGGCGGTGATGTGCGCGCGCAGCCAACGCCGCGCCGTCGTCTACGTGCGTCTGCGTCACGACACCCCAAGCAGCGGCGACCGTCACACCTCTCCCAGTGGTGAACGAACTCCTGAAATACGCCCGGCTGAGGCGTCAATCGGCTCCCCCGCATGAATATTGCGACACTTCGACACCCCATGCAGCGGTGACGAACACACAATGCGATGGTGGTCGGCACTGACACACCACGCAGGTGTCTGACATGGGTGTAGATAGCGAAGCATCAACAATGACACCACATGCATGAGTAAATTTCAAAATTAACCCCTGTGTCAGGAGTTGACACCCGGGTCGTGTGTAGCGATTTTGTGAGTGCAGGAATTGCGCGGAAATTGCGCGATCAGGTGGTAGAACCAGGGCCTGCGCAACAAGATATGCTTAGCGCGGGTCCTCACCTCGGAAATCCATCGATTCAAAACACTCGGACTAAATTTATTTAAAAAAAATATAACACAAATCTTTCGAATCCCAATTGCATTCAATACGAAACACAAAGCAGTAGCACTTGGTACGGCTTCGATTACTAGTTGAAATAATTAAAATAGTTAAACTAAAAATAGTTTAACTGGTTACTTTAAATTTGTAAACTAGTTACATAAAATTGTTAAACTAGTTACTTAAAATAGTTTAACTAGTTACTTAAAATAGTTAAACTAGTTACTTAAAATATTTAAACCAGATAGGTTCTTAAACTAGTTAGTTAAACTAGCTGGTTAAAATAGTTCTAATAACGAAAGTAAAGATGTTTGCCAGAGATGCCTTCTCGAGATGACTGCGACCAAGGGACATTAACCCGTTATATCTCAGCGGGACCTTTTGGTACCACATATATATTGGCTTATATTACCATAATTGGAGCGTTTAAGTCCATGTTGATGGTATTCCCTAAATAACACAACTTGGACCAAGTTTTGGATATCGTATCTACGGTCTAAATCAGTCCGAATCGTCTAGCTTAGACAACTGATGCTGCACAACAGTACGCCAAAAAAAATTGTAGGTGAAACGTTTCAAATAGTTATTAAATGGGCACAATCGTCCTTACATGCTTACGATTATCCCAATGCAATGTTGCCGCTTTCAAAGACCATGTAATGACCCCAACTCTGGAAATGAATACATTATATGCACTTCTTCTAACATTTTTTTCTTCTTCAAATCTTTTTACCACTATCCTTCCCCGAGTTAAGCCTCATTATGATTCATCGATGATTAAAACGACACCACTTGGAATATATTAAATGTCACGTAATTATCGCTTTCTGTTTTTCTCTTCTAATTTGATTCTCATCCATTTATCCGTGTCACTACTTAAAGCAGTTGCATTATTATGCATCCGTTAACAACAGACATATCTGTCGACTGACTTTTTCAACACAGTCAAACCAACCGTGGTTGTATCTTTTGCACGGTCGATAAAAATACAGCTGACCGTGTCAAGTGCGATCCAAATCCAGTACGTTAATTGAACTCCTATGTAGGCCAAGTGAAATCAAATAAGCAACCAAACTGCTCGACTATCAAGAGGCATTTCATTTCTATTGGCGCGTCCCCAGCCAACGATGTGGTAACCTCTCTCGGTTGAACCCAATCAAATGAGTGACACAGCCACGTCCTAATTAGATATTCGGCTCGACTTTTTATCAAATGCTCCGGAGAGAAGATTCCGTTCGCTGCACCGCCTTTCTACACAGCGGATCACCAGACGGTTACTCCAGAGCCGAACCAATCCCCAGCGCCGCGCCCGAACAATACCCCGCTAATGCAATGAAGGAACCGGCCGGCGAGCATCGGCGGCAATTTTCCGCGCCGTTCGTAGCTGCGATTTCGGGCATCGGACAGCCACGCCGGATTTAACCACACAGCCGACATTCGCAGGAAGTTTGCCCCACATTGGGCCACTTATATTGGCCAATTGAGGCGCCACCGATGGCCCAGAGAGCTATTAGAAATTAACATAGCTGCCACGCTGAGAAAGCGGGCCTGGAGAGGAGGATTGGATCTCCTAACTCTTTTGACTTCCTCCTCTGAGCTTCCCAGTCGAGGAGATACAGAGGAGGCGGTGTCACCGTCCGGCGGGTCCCAGTCGAGGAGATACAGAGGAGGCGGTGTCACCGTCCGGCGGGTCCCAGTCGAGGAGATACAGAGGAGGCGGTGTCACCGTCCCCCGGGTGCTCTGAGCTTCCCAGTCGAGGAGATACAGAGGAGGCGGTGTCACCGTCCGGCGGGTCCCAGTCGAGGAGATACAGAGGAGGCGGTGTCACCGTCCCGCGGGTGCTCTGAGCTTCCCAGTCGAGGAGATACAGAGGAGGCGGTGTCACCGTCCCGCGGGTGCTCTGAGCTTCCCAGTCGAGGAGATACAGAGGAGGCGGTGTCACCGTCCCGCGGGTACTCTGAGCTTCCCAGTCGAGGAGATACAGAGGAGGCGGTGTCACCGTCCGGCGGGTCCCAGTCGGGGAGATACAGAGGAGGCGGTGTCACCGTCCCGCGGGTCCTCTGAGCTTCCCAGAGATACAGAGGAGGCGGTGTCACCGTCCGGCGGGTCCTCTGAGCTTCCCAGTCGAGGAGATACAGAGGAGGCGGTGTCACCGTCCCCCGGGTGCTCTGAGCTTCCCAGAGATACAGAGGATGCGGTGTCACCGTACTGCGGGTCCCAGTCGAGGAGATACAGAGGAGGCGATGTCACCGTCCCGCGGGTCCTCTGAGCTTCCCAGTCGAGGAGATACAGAGGAGGCGGTGTCACCGTCCGGCGGGTCCCAGTCGAGGAGATACAGAGGAGGCGGTGTCACCGTCCCGCGGGTGCTCTGAGCTTCCCAGTCGAGGAGATACAGAGGAGGCGGTGTCACCGTCCGGCGGGTCCCAGTCGAGGAGATACAGCGGAGGCGGTGTCACCGTCCCGCGGGTCCTCTGAGCTTCCCAGTCGAGGAGATACAGAGGAGGCGGTGTCACCGTCCCGCGGGTCCTCTGAGCTTCCCAGTCGAGGAGATACAGAGGAGGTGGTGTCACCGTCCCCCGGGTGCTCTGAGCTTCCCAGTCGAGGAGATACAGAGGAGGCGGTGTCACCGTCCCCCGGGTCCTCTGAGCTTCCCAGTCGAGGAGATACAGAGGAGGCGGTGTCACCGTCCCGCGGGTCCTCTGAGCTTCCCAGTCGAGGAGATACAGAGGAGGCGGTGTCACCGTCCCCCGGGTGCTCTGAGCTTCCCAGTCGGGGAGATACAGAGGAGGTGGTGTCACCGTCCCGCGGGTCCCAGTCGAGGAGATACAGAGGAGGCGGTGTCACCGTCCGGCGGGTCCCAGTCGAGGAGATACAGAGGAGGCGGTGTCACCGTCCCGCGGGTCCCAGTCGAGGAGATACAGAGGAGGCGGTGTCACCGTCCCGCGGGTCCTCTGAGCTTCCCAGTCGAGGAGATACAGAGGAGGCGGTGTCACCGTCCCCCGGGTGCTCTGAGCTTCCCAGAGATACAGAGGATGCGGTGTCACCGTACTGCGGGTCCTCTGAGCTTCCCAGTCGAGGAGATACAGAGGAGGCGGTGTCACCGTCCCGCGGGTCCTCTGAGCTTCCCAGTCGAGGAGATACAGAGGAGGCGGTGTCACCGTCCCGCGGGTCCCAGTCGAGGAGATACAGAGGAGGCGGTGTCACCGTCCCGCGGGTCCTCTGAGCTTCCCAGTCGAGGAGATACAGAGGAGGCGGTGTCACCGTCCCCCAGGTGCTCTGAGCTTCCCAGTCGGGGAGATACAGAGGAGGCGGTGTCACCGTCCCGCGGGTCCCAGTCGAGGAGATACAGAGGAGGCGGTGTCACCGTCCGGCGGGTCCCAGTCGAGGAGATACAGAGGAGGCGGTGTCACCGTCCCCCGGGTGCTCTGAGCTTCCCAGTCGGGGAGATACAGAGGAGGCGGTGTCACCGTCCCGCGGGTGCTCTGAGGTTCCCGGTCGGGGAGATACAGAGGAGGCGGTGTCACCGTCCCCCGGGTGCTCTGAGCTTCCCAGTCGGGGAGATACAGAGGAGGCGGTGTCACCGTCCCGCGGGTGGCCCAGTGGGGAACACTGGTCACGCTGAGAGTGTCCGAGCGTCACTGGATGACGGTGGGGTGTTACGGCGGCGAGTCGCCTCCGTACGCTGGCTGGCGATTTATTTGAAGGAGACACAGCTGTTCTGTCGGCCTGGCAGGTTTATGGTCCGAGCTGTCATATATGCCACAACCACTATGAAATTGTATTGCGTCTGCTTCTTCTACGGAAACTTGGGCCAAATGTATGTCGGTAAACAGGAGGCGCCCTGACAGGTGGCATGGAGCAGCTCAAAGAATTCGCCGCCTTCGATGTGTTTCTTCTTTGTGCCTTGCCCCTTCGCATAGTAGCAGTTCTTCACCATGACTTTGCCTAGCTGGCTGGAGATAGAATTGGGAACTGGGGAGCGCCGGAATCGCCGCATAGATACCCTCCTCTAATACCGCCGGCAATTAACTTTTGCCACCGGTCACGCCAAGTTAGCGGATCATCGCTCTCCAACCAACGGCGGCGCCTCACAGGCGTCCAACTTGGCGGCCCTCCCCTCCGGAGCTGCCCGGTCAGCTGTTTAGAACTTCCTCGGCCCGCTGACCGACCGGCCACTCAGTGGCTACAACATGAATCACGCTAATCTAATCAGCCGGCTATTTCAATTTGCTAAATGCCCGCGTGTTGGTTCATTGGCACGGGCGGTGAGAATTACCCCCGTGGCCGCAACAAGACTGGTTTAAATTCGATCTGGGCGCCGGCTCAGTGGCGGCTCTCATTTGTCCCGGCGCCGTGAAAGAAGGCTGAACGCTGGTTTGGGCGGGCGCCGGTCAGCGAAATCCTCCGCCCGCCCCATTTATCGTCGATTCCATTGTCTCGCGCCCATTAGTGGAGCCGAACTGCCTGGAAAATATCATGCCATAATCGAGGAAGGAATATTTCTCTTTGCCAGAGTTTGTAAAAGACTTGGCGACATTTGGGGGATTTTACGTACGCAATGCAAGCCACTGGCGAGTTGCGTAAAATGTTGTATAGGCTCCATATTTATCTTCATTGTTGAAATTATCATATTTATGAATTCAGGGTATAGCATAGACCACAGATCGTGCGCAGAACCTGAACACACACCAGCACAGGCGTTCCACTCGATTCTAGCCAGAATGGGTCGTTTTCCGTCAGATCTAGAGGAAGAGTCGTGTTACAAACTGCTCGTCGGACATCGATTCGTCGCGGTGTGCCGCATTGATTGGTCGAGGGACGAGCGTGGTTGATTGTATAGTCTGCACGGGCCCCGCTGATTGGTTCGCTTATCTGATCAGCACTGCCGAATTAGATCGTCCTGCTTCCCCGCCCTCAGATTGCATTCCTGCCCGCACATTGGAATTTATACAATGTCAGGGCGTAAGCGGTCTCCGATCGATAAATTGTCGCGAAAAGAGCGTCTAAATGCGGAGAAGCATCGTATTTATTTCGGCATCGGGCGACAGCGGCGCGTTTCTGGTTGCCAGGCGGCACTGTCTTCGTTTTGTTAACGAAGAAGGTAATGCAACGTGGGTTTCCGGTGCAGTTTGAATTGTACTCTTTCATTTTTATATATTCTATAGATAGTGTTTTTTCTTGATCTCAATCGCCTGAAAGATATTATCCGTAAATAAAAGTGTAGAACTCTCCTCATTTTGTTCGACTTCTTACGCCATTCTGAGGATATTGAGACCAGGAAGGAATTCAATTATCGAGAAGAAAAGGGGCATCCTTTAGGTATTCAAAATAATCGTCCACGGCTGCCAAGATCGTAACAGCTGAATTCAAAGCAAATCTTGAATACTGCCCCTAAGCTACGGGAGAACTGCCCTACACAAACAAGCACCGATGAAATCTACGCTAGGAAGCTTCACCGGCTAGAGCACTTGACAAAAGGCCACCACTCCACACTATGATTTATAAGCGGTAGTAAACAGCAATGAATCCCATTTTATTCTGTTGAATGAGGAAGCTTCATCGTTGCAATGGCTCATCCAACCTCCCACCACTCCTGCAATTTGCAGTCTGTTTATTATCATTAAACCCGTCTGCTATTTTCACTCCTCGCCGTAGCTAAATTGCGGAGTGTCAAAGCCAACAGTTGGTATTTGCGCCAGCTGTGAAGCGCACCGGTCGATTGCGTACCGTGGCAATATCGCGGATTTCATTTAGCGTCGCCACTGTGGCGCGGTCGCCTCCCCTGGGGGCGGCGGTTAGCCCCTCCCTCCTCCCACAGCTCGGCGCCCAGAGGACGCTGGACGGCCGACGCAGCCGACTCGCTCGCTTTATTCAGTTAACCATTACACTGGTCCGTGAGCCGACTCGCAACTGGCCACAACAATAGACGGAATTATCCATGCAAAGTATACAGTGGCCGTAAAAATATGGCCGCTGGTCAGAGCGAGAATGTTAAGCAGGTCAATTGGAAGCTGACGACTCCTCAGCGGCCCGATATATAGCAGAACGGCCGTCTCCGGGCATCAGTGATGGGAGAAGGGGGTAGTGCGAAACGGCCACGGCAAACGGCAAACGGTGGGCTATCGTCATCATGGTCACAGGGCTTCTTAAAGAAGTAATACAGAATGGCAACAATGGCACTACAACTAATGTTACGCTATAAAGATAACACAACCGAGTGGTGCGAGAATAACTAATATATGCTTCAAATAAAACACCTCTCTGAGACATGCCATAGCGAAGAAGAATGTTCGAGCCGATAATGTCCACCGCTATGCTATGAATTGAGAATAGAACTCACGCAATCAAATACCTCGATATTGACCTTTAACCTGATCTTGACCCGATATATGTGACCTAAATTTGAAAATATTCCGCTTTTCTCAGATACATCTGGAAGAGCTTTCGATTGAAGCTTTTTGCAATTCGCTGCGATCATTGGCTCGCAGGACAACAACGGGGAATAGTTGCTCTCAGTCAATGGTGGGTCAAACAGAAGGAAATATAACGGATGCGATACCTATATGAAACACCTTGAAAATCAATACAATGCGTTTACACTGCCCCTAGCACATATGCATTAAACGAGACCAGACGAAGCGAAAACTACTCTCGTAGACCTCCTGCAGGCGAGTTCTGATCAGCTGGGTCCCTCGGCTGTTTCTTCCCCCTCTGACTGTCCCCCGTGCGTTCACTGATGGCAGGTCAGCTGGGGTGGTGCCGGTGCTGGGGTGCCACTCTGCAGTGATTGCCCATTCAGACGGAACGCGACAGTCGTACGCACACGTGCATAATAACACCACGCACCATGCGACGCCGCACATGCGCTGAATATCAGCTGGACGGTGAGTCAACTCGGGTCTGATGGAGGTATGGCAGCCACCGTGTGTGGCTTCTCGATGGGGAATGACGACGCATCTTCATGCCAGGCAGTCCGGTGAATCAATGTTACAGTACTATTATATTGTTTGTTTATAAACGATTCGTATATATAAGATTATATGGCAAAATATCACTCTAATGCTGCAACGTGTATGTTGGCAAAACTATTGACTGTCCGAAGTATTGAGCCACATACCGGATATCCATCAGGTTGTCTAATGGAAATGTTCCATTTCCATCACCCTCATGCCCAGTGGGTGAACGTCACATTACCTACATCCGGCTGTACATTCTGTCAGACTGCCCGATGTATGAATGCTGAGGTTCTGTCCAACTTTACCCTGAACGGTGAACTGGAAGGGGACGGTGGGGGCGGGGGGGGGGGTGATGCGGTAACGGGATTTACTACATAATGGTAAATCCCGTTATTTACTATATAATAACATTCCCTTTAAAGGGAATGTTTTACCGTTCTGAAAGTTGTCAAATAGACGCTGGTTGTAGTACAAAAATATGAAGTAAGTGCTGCTGAAAACGATGGTGATATTTTTTAATCTCGTAAAGTCACTTAACTTTATACAAATTAAGGTTTTAAATTTGGGATGATGACGTCATTATTGAGCTATATACCGCCGCTGATTGGCTGACAAAGTGGCTGTCAGCCTATCAGCGACGGGACTAGCCTAGACCCCATTTTGCAAATGAGAAATTAAATTGCTTAAAAACGGGTAAGTTTTGTGGAAAACGACCTTAGTATTTTCGACATTTCAATAACTGCCAAAGATAATGGCTATCTCAGTTCAAAACCAATGCAAAGGTGAAACACTCCCTTTGAAGAATGGATCGTCGAACTAAGACTCATACCAAAACGAACATACCAAAACTTCTCAGAAACTTTCTTTTCTTTTCAGCGCAATAATCCTTCGTGAAAACGGCTATTATATATTTGTTGAACATATAATATATATATTTTTTCATATGCTGAATTTATTGTTTGGTGCTCACTGGAAAGTCTGGGACATTCTCTTTCAAATGACATTGACCGATCACAAATATCTTCTCAACTTTAGGAGATATGTCGCTTTGCAGGTTCCCCAACATGCAGTGCCGTCACAAAATGACGTCACTGTAACAGCCAAAGTATTTGCTGGAGGGCCGTTTCGACCACGAATTCGGAATGAGGGCCATGAAGAACCACCTTGCACGTGATTGCATACAAATCTGAGGGGTGCCGTGTACACCATTGGTTGAGTTGGCATGGAATGACCCATATGGGCTGCCACTACCGGGTGAGGTCAAGAGCCCAGCGTCTCCCACCAGACTGACCACTCCGTCTCCCACCAAACTGACCACTCCGTCTCCCACCAGACTAACCAATCTGTCTCCCACCAGACTGACCACTCCGTATCCCACCAGACTGACCATTCCGTCTCCCACCAGACTGTCTACTCCGTCTCCCACCAGACTGTCTCCACTCCGTCTCCCACCAGACTGTCTCCACTCCGTCTCCCACCAGACTGTCTCCACTCCGTCTCCCACCAGACTGACCACTCCGTCTTCCACGAGACTGACCACTCCGATTCCCACCAGACTGACTACTCCGTCTCCCACCAGACTGTATCCACTCCGTCTCCCACCAGACTGTATCCACTCCGTCTCCCACCAGACTGACCACTCCGTCTCCCACCAGACTGACCACTCCGTCTCCCACCAGACTGTCTCCACTCCGTCTCCCACCAGACTGACGACTCCGTCTCCCACCAGACTGTATCCACTCCGTCTCCTACCAGACTGACCACTCCGTCTCCCACCAGACTGACCACTCCGTCTCCCACCAGATTGACCACCCCGTCTCCCACCAGACTGACCACTCCGTCTCCCACCAGACTGTCTCCACTCCGTCTCCCACCAGACTGTCTCCACTCCGTCTCCCACCAGACTGACTCCACTCCGTCTCCCACCAGACTGACCACTCCGTCTTCCACCAGACTGACCACTCCGTCTCCCACCAGACTGACCACTCCGTCTCCCACCAGACTGTCTCCACTCCGTCTCCCACCAGACTGACCACTCCGTCTCCCACCAGACTGACCACTCCGTCTCCCACCAGACTGTCTCCACTCCGTCTCCCACCAGACTGTCTCCACTCCGTCTCCCACCAGACTGTCTCCACTCCGTCTCCCACCAGACTGATCACTCCGTCTCCCACCAGACTGTCTCCACTCCGTCTCCCACCAGACTGTCTACTCCGCGTATCCCACCAGACTGTATCCACTCCGTCTCCCACCAGACTGTCTCCACTCCGTCTCCCACCAGACTGTCTCCACTCCGTCTCCCACCAGACTGTCTCCACTCCGTCTCCCACCAGACTGTCTCCACTCCGTCTCCCACCAGACTGATCACTCCGTCTCCCACCAGACTGTCTCCACTCCGTCTCCCACCAGACTAATCACTCCGTCTCCCACCAGACTGACCACTCCGTCTCCCACCAGACTGTCTCCACTCCGTCTCCCACCAGACTGATCACTCCGTCTCCTACCAAACTGTCTCCACTCCGTCTCCCACCAGACTGATCACTCCGTCTCCCACCAGACTGACCACTCCGTCTCCCACCAGACTGACCACTCCGTCTCCCACCAGACTGTCTCCACTCCGTCTCCCACCAGACTAACCACTCCGTCTCCCACCAGACTGACCACTCCGTCTCCCACCAGACTGACTACTCCGTCTCCCATCAGACTGTATCCACTCCGTCTCCCACCAGACTGACCACTCCGTCTCCCACCAGACTGACCACTCCGTCTCCCACCAGACTGACTACTCCGTCTCCCACCAGACTGTCTCCACTCCGTCTCCCACCAGACTGACCACTCCGTCTCCCACCAGGCTGACCACTCCCCCAGACTGCCTACTCCGTCCGCTCACTGCGGTGTTCGGCGCTCTCCAGCTACCGCGCGTACAATTGACAATGACGTCACCACTTGTGGGAATGACAGCAATGAATAAGGAAACCCTAAATTGATTGAGGGCGTCTACAAAACAGTGGCACGCGAGGGGCGAACAAAATTGGTGCGAACAACTGAGCCGGGAGCCGGGAGCCGGGAGCCGGGAGCCGGGAGCCGGAAAGCTGGCCTTAAGCCTGACTTCAACTAGCCGGCAGTTGAACGCCGGGAGCTGGGAGCCGGGAGCCGGGAGCCGGGAGCTGACGGAGCTGCCGGGGAAAGCTGACGGCGCGCGTTACCGCCACAGTAATGGATCCTTTCCCCACGGTACCGTTCCGATAGTAGCCAACTTTTCCATAACGCCGGCTCGGAATAGTCCCGCAGAAATCATCCGGCCAGCGCGGCAGCAATTGGCGGCAATTCCACGAAACCATCCGGCTAAATGATTCCCGGCAATTTATTGGCCGCGGGCCGGGCATGATGCGGTAATCCGCTGGATGTCGTGACCGCTGGATACTGTGACCGCTGGATGTCGCTGTGGACGGCTGCCGATCGCGCCGCGCCGTCAGCGCGCGCCGCGACCGCGCGCCGGCCGCGCGCGTCGGCGTTACTTTTTCAGGCATCCGCACGTCGTCCATAAATACGGTGCTGCGCCACTTTGTATCGAAATGAGCAATTTATTTCGGCCGGCGGCCTCAGTTGCCGTGAGAGTAGAATAAACACTCTGCTTTGATGCACGCGGTTGGCAAACAATACCGACGGAGATGCTACGCAGGCCTTTTGTTTGATTGGCATGCTGTTGTTTTCCACCAGCTCGCCAGCTCATCGACGGAAAGAAATGAGTGAGAGCAGTGCGTGCCTGGTTTACAGGGTTCTTACCTGGGAGGGTGCGGTGGATTTAGAGTGTCGGGTGTAGCCCGGGTGACTTGTGAGCGGTCGTGCGCTGAAATAGCCGCATACGCCGGATGTGGCTCTCTGACAGGCTGCCAGGCTCAAACCACTTTTCAGGCTCGAGAGAGGAGGCATCGGATATTTTCATTACTTTTCATTTCGCGTTACTTTGGAAATATTTCCGTGGGGAACTGGCGGATTAAAATTGCTGGACGGGCGAAATTAGAGCTGCAGAAATGATGGAGCTGGGGTCGGCTTTAAAAATGATAATGCCGCTGGTCCGGGAGCTGGCAGGTCGAGTCATATCATCATTCCGCCGATGGACTCGGCTTAGCTGTGAAATTTGCAGGAATAAGTGCAAATCGTGGTAACATCATAGCGGCTCTCGTGTTCCTTCCTGCCGGCGCTTTTAGAATTAGAAATGAAATCAACTCAGCCACGATTATTCCTTTTAAACAGAGATGCCTATTCAGCTGTTCGGCAAACAGATAATCAGTAGCTTTCGATGCTAATCTAGTAACATGTTATGTGATATTGTCGACTTCGTTGTGACGGGGTATCAATGTTTATGCATTGGTGTTGCACGCTTGTGCACCTCTTATCGCGGGGTTTATTAACAAATGTCGGCTCGATTGATGAGAAGTGCGGTCATAAACTCGATGCCATTCATATTTACAATTAGAGAACGCCTCATTTCCTTCTTAATGACACCAATCTGGCAATCACTATGAATTATTTATGATACAGTATGTGTTGATGTTTGTTATTCATGATGTGACGTGTTCTTTTTCAGGTCCATACTATGGGACGCTTTCAGCTCAACCTTCTCACCAGCTTTGTTCTACTCTCTGCAGGTGGGTGGTGTAACCTGGAAGGGCACTCTTGTCTACATTGTAATAGGTCGGGAAGAAAAAATACGAACTCATCCGCACAATTAAATAGTTGTCTCCTCTCCTCTCCTCTCCTCTCCTCTCCTCTCCTCTCCTCTCCTCTCCTCTCCTCTCCTCTCCTCTCCTCTCCTCTCCTCTCCTCTCCTCTCCTCTCCTCTCCTCTCCTCTCCTCTCCTCTCCTCTCCTCCGTCACCCTGCCGCCCTGTGTGTGTGTCAGCTCGACCTCGTCTCGCGCCTGCCCTGGCCACTCAGAGGCTGTCGCGCGCCAGTCAGCCGCCCTTCACGTGCCTCCATTACCCTGTCGATAGCCAAATGAATCGCGTCGGGGCCGATGCCCGGACGGTGGCCATATCAATTTCATTGCGATAATCGGTCGTGGTGTGGCCGCCGACTGCCATGGCTAATTTACCAGCGGCACTACCACCAGAGAACGGCGCCAGCCGCCGATATCCCGCCGCTTCTCCCGCCCCAGCCTCCCGAGCCAGACGGTGACCAGCGGCACTACCACCAGAGAACGACGCCAGCCGCCGATATCCCGCCGCTTCTCCCGCCCAAGCCTCCCGAGCCAGACGGTGACCAGCGGCACTACCACCAGAGAACGGCGCCAGCCACCGATATCCCGCCGCTTCTCCCGCCCCAGCCTCCCGAGCCAGACGGTGACCAGCGGCACTACCACCAGAGAACGGCGCCAGCCGCCGATATCCCGCCGCTTCTCCCGCCCCAGCCTCCCGAGCCAGACGGTGACCAGCGGCACTACCACCAGAGAACGGCGCCAGCAGCCGATATCCCGCCGCTTCTCCCGCCCCAGCCTCCCGAGCCAGACGGTGACCAGCGGATCAGCGGCACAGGGTCGGCGGCAGCTGGGCTTTGGTCCTCGGTTCGGTTGGGTGCCAGTCAGGAAGAAATACTTTTGGTGATTATCATGAAATACAACGGGATACCGATATTCTCAAACAGATTATGAATGATTTAATGGGGATTTGTATTTGAAAGCTTCGAAAGTGCTGCATCAAGCAGTGATGACCATTTTTGTTAAATTCGTACTAAAATATCGCAATTTTAAATCTTCGTTTGTTATTTTGGCGGGCAATTTTATTTTCCGTCGTGCGTTTAACCCGCCATTGATTGGGTCCCCCTCCCAGTTAACAGCCCCCCCCCCCCCCCAGGGGTGAATAACGCTCCCTAACAAACTTTCACAATGGCTCAAAAACAAATAGCGGTATTAATGTGAAACTTTGGATACCTTCTTCTACATTCATGTTACGTTTTTTTGTGCGAAAATCAAGCAATTTTGTCCACAATGTTTCAAGATATAGTAAATTTAGTGACGTCACTACACACGATTTTTACGAGAAAAAAAATCAGCTAAACTTTAACAGATCGTACAAAGTCCATATTTGAAGCAGCATGAAATCCAGAAACGTCAGAAGATAGAAAATGGCAAGGGCTACAAAAGCGCTATCTTGGATTTTGGACAAATTTGTTTTTTTTTACCCAAAACAAATATAAAATATATTTGTTTTGGAAAAATGCCCACAAAATCAAAATTGTCTAAGATAATAAAAAACGGAGTATATATTAAAGAAAGACATAGGAACGATTCCCAGACAAAATTTCAAAACAATTTAACCATTTGTGACGAACTTATGGTTCGTAAAGTATTAGTAACTCATGACGTATTTTTTATTCGATTTTTCGGTTTTTGATGACCAGCTACGAAAAACAAAATCGTCACCATTGCATTTCTGAGGCAAAACTGGTCCAGAAACATGCCATTTTTTAGATTTATCAATTTCGAATTTTCGTCTTATGAGACCTGACCTTGACCTGAGCTCGACATTAACTTCATTTGAATGAGGTCATGTGGTAAAATGACTATCACTATCGAATTATACGGTAAAATAATCCATAAAACATGCGTCGCATGACTTTCGTAGATCTTTTGCGCATAGTGACCTTTTGTGACCTGACCTTGACCTTGACTTTTGACCAAAATCTCACTTTAGCTCATGTGGAATGTGTATTATATCTTTGAGAGCACTTTGGGTGATAATGGTCGCAATCGAAGGAGTTGTATGGACAGTATGACCCATACACTCAAATACTTCGATTTTGACCTTTGACCTGACCGTGACCTGACATGTGCCCTCAATTTGAAAATTTAGAATGTGCTTTAGATGCATCTCAGTGAGAGATTTCGAATGCCGCATTGCACGTCGCGCTGAGATCATTGGTTCGGAAGATAACCAGGTGGCGATGCCCCCCCCCCCCCCCCCAGTCAACGGTGTTCGGCTGAGATCAGGGCTGTGGAGTCGACATAATTTTAGCAACTCCGACTCCGACTCCGACTCCGACTCCGACTCCGACTCCAACTCCGACTCCGGACTATATCCGTTCTCCAACTGCATGCTAAACAATATATGCAATGTCATCTATTGTTTTCCGTTTGTTTTTATTCTTAACAGTATGGAGAGCAATGCTACGCCGCCTGAGCACGGGCGCGGCGTGCCGGCCGCGCGTCCAGCCCAGTCGTGCTCGCCTGCAGGCGGCGGAATACAATGAAGATAAGAACATGAGACTGGCACCACTGTGTATGTCTCGTCGAGACGCGACATTGCGCAGCACGACATCCTGGTTCACCACATGACCTTAAATTACCTTGACCTGAGGTCAAATTTTGAATTTGACTTAGGTAACCTGGTCACCATGGTATATGATTCGAATTTCCTTGACGAAACGAGCACGATGATATTAAAATGGGCGCCGTGGACCGTACGAGTCGGTGCGTCCAAAGCCCAATCATCATCAGGGGGCAGTCATTCGCTGTTTTCAACAAATGACTACTTTCCGCCTTCTTTTATATCACCACATCTAACACCCAAACTACCTCTCTTCATATGCTTTTCTGTTTGTTTCCATTTCTTTGCTGGGAGTCCCGCGACATTTTCTTTTGTGTTCTCTGGTGTTAACGTAAGGTGTCGTGCGTCGTTGGGATCGAGGGCGGGGCATTCCTGGTCACCTATTAATGGGTGGCGGTTATATTTTTTTTTTAAGTCATCAGATGACGTAACAATTATTGCCCTATCCTCATCAGGCGGAAACCTACCGCTAGTTGAGTACACTTTCCACTCGATTCATTTTCCACTCATTTTCTTTCGAAAGGGATGTAAAGCTAGTGTCCCTAGGCCGACGACTATTCTACCGACCAAAGTAATCGCCAATTGCCAAAAAGTCGACTCCGACTCCGGGCTGAAGTCGGAGTCGATAAGGTTTCTAGCGACTCCGGCTCCGACTCCGACTCCGGCCAAAACTGCCGACTCCGACCGACTCCGACTCAGACTTCGACTTCGACTCCGATTCCGCAGCCCTGGCTGAGACCTCAGTCAATGGCAGTTTAATGTTACATGGTAGAGATAGATTGCTGACATTCGTTTAGCAGTTTTCACCATACAATCTCTACAGGGAGACTCTTTAAATGCGCAAGTTAATATTTGGCGATGGATCCACCCGACAATATTAAATGGGCCCACTGCAGAGATCTGCAACTTAACAACTCCTTGAGTGTCATTTTTTACTATAACACTTTGGGCTTTCTGGCAAAGTTCTGTCATTTTTTGTTCGTACCATTGCTGCTATGATCCGAAAATCACTGTCGTCATCATTCTCACAACAGATAATGCAGCATATGTGTATCGATAGCAGTGTGCTGATAATGCAGCATATGTGTATCGATAGCAGTGTGCAGATAATGCAGCATATGTGTATCGATAGCAGTGTGCAGATAATGCAGCATATGTGTATCGATAGCAGTGTGCTGATAATGCAGCATATGTGTATCGATAGCAGTGTGCTGATAATGCAGCATATGTGTATCGATAGCAGTGTGCTGATAATGCAGCATATGTGCATCGATAGCAGTGTGCAGATAATGCAGCATATGTGTATCGATAGCAGTGTGCAGATAATGCAGCATATGTGTATCGATAGCAGTGTGCAGATAATGCAGCATATGTGTATCGATAGCAGTGTGCAGATAATGCAGCATATGTGTATCGATAGCAGTGTGCAGATAATGCAGCATATGTGTATCGATAGCAGTGTGCAGATAATGCAGCATATGTGTATCGATAGCAGTGTGCAGATAATGCAGCATATGTGTATCGATAGCAGTGTGCAGATAATGCAGCATATGTGTATCGATAGCAGTGTGCTGATAATGCAGCATATGTGTATCGATAGCAGTGTGCTGATAATGCAGCATATGTGTATCGATAGCAGTGTGCAGATAATGCAGCATATGTGTATCGATAGCAGTGTGCTGATAATGCAGCATATGTGTATCGATGGCAGTGTGCAGATAATGCAGCATATGTGTATCGATAGCAGTGTGCTGATAATGCAGCATATGTGTATCGATAGCAGTGTGCAGATAATGCAGCATATGTGTATCGATAGCAGTGTGCTGATAATGCAGCATATGTGTATCGATAGCAGTGTGCTGATAATGCAGCATATGTGTATCGATAGCAGTGTGCTGATAATGCAGCATATGTGTATCGATAGCAGTGTGCTGATAATGCAGCATATGTGTATCGATAGCAGTGTGCAGATAATGCAGCATATGTGTATCGATAGCAGTGTGCTGATAATGCAGCATATGTGTATCGATAGCAGTGTGCAGATAATGCAGCATATGTGTATCGATAGCAGTGTGCTGATAATGCAGCATATGTGTATCGATAGCAGTGTGCTGATAATGCAGCATATGTGTATCGTATGTGTATCGATAGCAGTGTGCAGGGCATTCTGTATTCCGACAGAAAATTATATTCAAAAATATAGTACGCAGATATGCAACGCGCATTTTCTCGTCTGGATATTTGCGCTTGTGGCACTAGGCATGATCAGTGCAAATGATATTCATTGTGGCCACTTACACACATACTCGCTGTTAATCGAGGGTATGCAGTTGCAGTTCCATGCAGAACCATCTATTGTCATTACCACGACAGCAAGCTCCGAGCAAACTTGCGCTTGATCTGCAGCTGGCCGATCTTTGACAGCCCACTGCCTTCCCCTGGCAAGTAGCTGACCTATTCTACACCCTTCTCATCCCGTATCGGTCGCCACACTGCCCGTCTAAGGTGCACACCTCCACAGTCCACAGTCCATACTGCCTCCTTCACTTCACTCCGCCGCGACCACGCCTGACCATACCATTACATTATCACAACTGTTTGAAATACGGCCGCCCCATCATCCTATCTCGGTCATTGTCTCAGCAGCTGGCTGCGCTTTTTGCGCGCGGCCGCAGACAAAACCCACGCAGCATCACTGACACATCTCCCCCAGGGAGGTGGGGGGGGGGGGGCGAGAACTGAGGATCGTCATCGCAGCCTGACCGCGCCTCAGCCACGGCTCATCTGTGGCCGGCCATCTGTGGCGGCTCTCGGGCCAGGGTAAATTATTCATCAGCTCAGCTTTGTGACCGTATGCGTGTGCCACTCAGTGGCTGCCTTCTTTCGATGCATCTTAACGAAACAAAAACAGCGCCCGCAGCCTCGGCGGCCGGGAAAGGCACGGTGCAGCAGAGTGGGGAGGGGGGGGGGCTAAACCGGTAGCAACAGGTCAACAAAGTTAGATATTTTAAAATGAAGCCTAAAATATTGTCATCAGTTACCTACCATGATAGATTCCTAAAGAAATAGAGTATCGCCTGAGGTCAAGCTTGTTTGAAACAAAGGACGCTGCTGTAGAAGTCAATAATAAGCGCTACTTTACAAATGTATTAAAATTCTGCCTATGAAGGTATTCCTGAGTGCGGGACACAATCGCAGTTGATAAGAAAGAAAAACAAAACACATAGTATGATTTTATAGCAAAGATGATACTAGAAGATTATGTTATCAGCACCCTGTGGGCTTACTGACCGAAGTGCGCATCTTTTCTTTGCAATTCAGCAGCATGTGAAGTCAATTTTCTGAAAACAATAAGGTGAACCTCCATGCTTCGTTTCAATTATTGACTAAGCAATGATCTTTGCACTTCCAAGAGCTTCACGGGACGCGGCTGAACCCTCTCTCAGTCCCAGACTGGGTGACCCCTGAGTGATCTGTGCTGCCGCTCGGGATGACCCCGCCTCCTCTATTCAGCTAGAGACGGATGCTGCCGGGTCTGGACGGCACACCAGTCCGTCTTCTGGTGCCGCAATCCGGCTCTCCGAGGCCGAATATCATCCACCCGGGCCAGTGACGGGGTACACTTGACCACTGCTGGCCGCTGGGTCATTAATATATAACAGGATAGAGGTGGGCAGACTGACAGTGTCAAGATGAATGGACGGCCCGCGGTCCCAAATCACCGGCGAATGTTCCCGGTCGGCGCGTGACAGCTGGCCTTCTGCCGCCGGTGCTCGAGTGTCACATGTCGGCAGCCCCCTTGTGAGTACGGTTTAGTGCTGGGAGTGTGAACTAGACGAATAGGTTGTGTGGTTTAATGCAGTCCTTTTAGAAAAACGAAGGTGCGATGTGTCAGCCAGTGGCGGATCCAGGAGGGTCACGGGGGTCATGACCCCCCCCCCCCCCCCCCGCCCTTGGGCCATGGGGGCACCACCGCGCCGGGGCACCAGGGGCACCACCAAAATAAAGCAAAAAAATCCGAGCCGCTACGCGGCGCAAGTCATTCAGTGTTCTTTGAGCCAAGGGCACCAACATCGTGTGTGCCAGGTTCAAAGAACACCGAATGCCAGGGGCACCATCCAGGGGTGTGCCAGGGGCACCATCGTGACGGTAAGCGGCACTGTGGGGCGAGGGGAATCACCGGTGCGCTGTGCCTCCTTGAATCCAGGAGGGAAAACAATGGGCTGGTGCCGCCATGAAATCACAAGCATTGGTCGCTGGGAGAAGAAGAAAAAATCGCGAAATGATGCTAAATTAAAATTGATAAATTATGCCAAAAAAAAATGTCCCTTCATGCCTCCTGTCCCTCGGGCTATGAAGGGGCACCAACGTGCCTTTATACCAGAGGCAACAACGTATCGGACTCGAGGGGCCCTGAGGGCCCTTGGGCTGATAAATATATATTATAGAACCTTTCGATTTTTAGGGCCTAGTTATCCAGACAAAACAAAATAAAGCAAAAAATTCCGCCCCGCTACGCGGCGCAAATCAATCAGTGTTCTTTTCCAGTACAAAAGGGTCTAATATAGACTGTACACACTGGCGGCCGCAGGGGGGAGGATATGGGGGCCATGTCCTCGCCTTTGGCCTTAAATGGGGGGGGGGCAACATGTATTTTGACACCACCTTTTGCTCCAGACATATTGCCTCGTTTTAACCCTGCATGCTGGTTCCAATAGCAAAAAAAATAGTTTTCCAACCCGCTCAAAACCTCAAATTTTGGCGCCGCTTCGCGGCGCAATAATAGTTTATCGCATGCATAAGAATTACTTCTCGTAAAAAAACGCCTTCCAACCACCGGTGCAGCGCCACGGAAAAACGGTGGCGCTGCACGCCACCATTTTTGGCCCCGCTGTTTGGGCATCAATTGCGCACATTATGTTTTTTTTTTTAAAACTCAGGTCATCTCAGGTCAGGTCACCAGACCAGGTCATGTGACATCACCTCCAAAACTTTTGATTGCACCAGTCACAGTTTTTGGATGATCGGTTATACCAGTGCCATTGGGAAATTTGTGTAGAAAGCGACACCCTATAGAAACTATTTTTCCACTCTTTTCTCAGAGTTTTACTGTGAATTTTCCACTCCTTATTTTAAAATATATGGGATAATTGGAACCCTGGTACTGATTTATGGATTTAATGAGGGACAGCCTGTGTAGGGAAATACGGGTAAGAATTGACATAGATAATACATAATTCTGGCGAACGGGTAATTGGGTATTGATTAAGCCGAGTACATGTTTTGGGTTGAAATTTCCACTCTTTATGCTTTAGTGGAAATTTCTTATTTATTATTTCTAATTTATAACCAGAATTTATTTCTAACCAGAATTTTCCACTCCGCACCCAGCTCCAAAGCAATCCTAGGACCCTGGGTTTTACACTTACAGGATTTCATAAGGTCACATATATCTACAATTTGTTTTCTTGGGACTTTTTTATATTGGCGACCTAAGGTCGGGTAAATTTCGTGACCTCCCCAGTATAAGTCAATGGGGAAATATGCAAATGCTTCCTATTCCAAGGATACACAAGATATCATGTTATTATAGGCCATTCTTGATGACCTAGGTGCCATTTTTGTCCAGTGACCCCTACAGGGTCAGCTGAGGTCATCCAAGGTCACCAACCGTTGTCAATAACTACATAATGATGATAGAGAAGTGAAACCGACACCAATGTGTTTGTCTTGTCGAGGCACGTCTTCCCATATGCAACATGACCTACTTGGGTCAACACTTGACCTTGGCCTGAGGTCAAATTTATAAGTTGACCTAACCTGGTCAACACTAACATGAGTCGAAGCTCCTTGACGAGACAAACACGATGGCATCAAAATTATTGCCTTTATTAGGTAAAAAGCTATTCGTGAAATACTTTGGTACAAATCGTCTTTTTGACATTTGATTGGCTCTGGAGACTAAATTATTGATCTGATCTAAAATATGAGGGAATCTCGCTGATTGCATTTTTCAAGAGCTTGCCATTGCTTTTTTCCGTTTGCTCCTAGCTATCATAGTTCATGTGATATCTGGTGGTGTCTGGAGCGAGGTCCTAAAATTGGAAAATTTTACCTCCGATGACCTCTGGTGACCTCAATATTGGCTTTAAGAAGAAAAAAAATATCCTTAAGTACTTTCGAATATGTTTGTCGGAGCTTTCGAATGTCTTTTTCCATGTCTTTCTAGCCCTTATAGTTTTCGAGTTAGGGGGGTGTCTAAACAAACACCGGCACGGCGAAGATGGCGCCGAGCACCGGCACGGCGCGGGTTAAAGGAAATAGTTCACCTTCGTGAAATTTTTCAGAACACGATTTTATTATATTTTTTAATACAGTTTCTTTTTTTCTTTTCAAAAATGGTCCTACATCGCGCCAATTCAGGACAGAAGGTCGTAAATTATTAATGTTGTGGTGTGCGTTATTGGTCTGCGCATGCTCAGACCAGTGCTGGCACTCTCAGACGGTACGGTATAACATATATGCGCCGCATTCTTTCGCCAAAAAGTCAAATATCTTCGGCTGGAGAGTCTTTTCAGCCAAGAAAAGTTGCAGATAAGGATTTCTCAACACGGGCTACAAAACTGCTATTTCAGTTCAAAATCCCATGTTGAAGGTGAACTATTTCCTTTAAAGGGATACTGCCTATATCGGATGAAATCGCAAAAGTTGGCTTAAATAAGTCCTAAGGACTACTTATGATTTTGAATCGTCCTCAAAGGCTTACCCAAGCAGCGCAAATACAAAAAAAAAACAATCATTTATTTCATTTTTCATAAGAATCTAAAAACTGTTTACAATTTCTACGCACCACTACATATATGGATTATGGAAGCGTTTGTTCCGGTTAACTGCATCTGACCAAACATCAGCTGACGCTATTGCAACAATTGGATGAGGCGGCAAAGCACTTATACATTGTGGTTCCTGTTAACTACATGAAACGAATCTGGCGCACCTGAGATGTTGCCAAAAAAAACTGTTGTAATCCAAATCCCTTTGGAATTAATCTTATCCCTTCAGAATTCATCTTTACTTTAATCCAATTATTGGGCTTAAATCTGGCATAATAAGACCTGAAATGTTCTCTGACATTACAAATTTCGACAGAATGCTTAAGAAAAAAATATAACTATTTACAATTGTTGCACAATGCTGCAATTAATTGATGTTGGTGTGTAGTGGTGAGCGGCCCCGTCAAGGTCATTGGCTGGAAGAAAACCGAACTTTGAACGATGATATTGGACGACTGGGCGCGAATTTCGAAAATATGGACTTCATAGTGTTAAACAGACGCTATTCCTCTTTAACATCAAATTTTGCTTTAAAGGGAGTGTGCCTACTCACATCGCTTATTTGGGGTTATTGGCACTGGTCTATAGAACATCATTTTCTGATTTGACCCATGACTTCGTTTCTCCAGAATCGCCCTAGTTGCTGAGATATTCCAAAAACTCCAGGAACTTGCTGGGAGGAAAAAGTTATCGGGTAGACTCCACAGGGCTTCCGCTACTAGAAGCACTGCAACTATCGATTAAACTGCTAGCATATTGTTAGTGCCGGCCTATAGCAATTCAACCAAACAGCTTGTGCACGCTGATAGCAGCAGCCGAACAGAAACTGGACGGCCATCATGTTTTTCGATGATGGCCGTTTCGATGATGGCCGATGACATTTTTTAAATATCAATTTATGGCTACGAAACTTGCACATAATAAAGTTCACGGTGGCAAGAGCGTGCTGTGCAAAACTTGTCTTTCTATCTTGCATGATGTGACCGTAATTGTATTGTCTTATGTGCGCCGTTTTACATAACATCACCATAGTGGCGATCGTTTTATAGATATCGAAACAAAAAATAAACAAAGAACAATATAAGTGAAAATTAAACTAAAGGTGCTCCAGATGTGAATTTCATCATATACAACAATCAAACCAATAGCTACTTACCGTATGCAAAATATTTTTGACATTCCAAGACAGTAGGCACACTCCCTTTAAAGAGACAGTGTCCCTTTAAAGGGAAATAATGATCTTTTTCCACAAAAATGGAGTTAGCACTTGAAATCGCCAGACGAGACCAAAATATATTGTAAATTCATCACATTTTGCATGAAAACTTTCCTATCGAAAGATATTTCAAGTTAAAGTTGATAAGCGTTCCACACTTTTAACGACCGGTACTTGCAAGTACTTTTGGTCCTCATCAAACTGCGGGCTTTTCCCGTATTGTTTTTTTACGCAATGGAGTGGAAAATATATTGTGCGTTCTGCTTGTTGTGATTATATGCCCGGCGATCTTCTAAAACTAACAGCGATTGGAAAAAGTGGCAATAAAATCGGAAGCTCATCGATGCACATCAACGGCGGCATAGTTAGTGGTTGCGACCCTCAATTTGTGAAAATCGATTCATTTGTTTTCAACATTAGGAGTATTGTATAATTTGTATGTGGCTGTATATAACACTATGCTTTATATTACCATGAAAAATAATAATTTTTCCCCAAAAAACTAACAAACAATAACACAAAACTGGCAATTAAATCGGAATCTCATCGATGCACATCGACGGCGACCTATTTAGCGTCGGCGATTTGTTTGCAAAGTCATTGTCATGCTTCTCGGCGCACTTAACCATTGTGGCGAGTTGTTCCGGATTAGTATACCCAAGTCCCGTAGCAGGCTTTGTTAATGACGTCACTGGTGCCATTCTTGTGTAGCATTGCAAAATATATCTGATTTTGAGTTGAAAGCTAATTAAAGACTTATTCAAACTATTGTTTTTAAGTTTGAATTTTCTTGTTAATCATTATTAAAGGTATTTTATCACTGTATTTCATAGTAGTTGACACTTCAGAAACTTGTGACGTAATAATATTGTATCCAATATGCATTTCCCTCACCTTTTGCTATTGTGGCGCAGTGCCGAGTGCTTTGCGAATACTAGCTTGCCTGGGGTTCAATTCATTCCGCCCTTATTTTATTCGAGTTGGTATAGCTTGCATGTTGTTGTTATTCATGACTTATACTGATAGTCAGTCATGCATCACGGATGCTTCACGGATTGCTTCACGGATCAGAGCGCTGCTCGAACGCACGCAAGTAGCGCTTTCGTTCTCCATGGCAACCAGGCGTGAGACAATGAAAAGCCAGAACGTATTCCCTCTCTGGCTTTTGATTGGCTGACGCCTGGTTGCCATGGAGAACGAAAACGCTACTAGCGCTACTAGCGTGTGTCCGAGCAGCGCTCAGTTTGATCGGAAACGTCACAGAGCCTCCAAAAATGCCGCACGCGATGTAACCAATGGTAGGGAAGCACGAATTTGTCCATGACCTTCATGAAGTACACAGGGTACTTGTTTTGTATTTTTTTCCAAACTTACAACTTTGAATTTGGGAATAATTGTATTTAATTCTTAAATTTAAATAAAATAATTTTAAAACCATAACGGTAGCCTAAGAAATTGTTGCTAACAAAATCAAAAGGTCATTATTTCCCTTTAAAGGAAATAGTTCACCTTCAACATTAGTTTTAAACTGAGATAGAAGTTTTGTAGCCCGTGTTGAGAAACCTCTATCTGCAAGTTTTCTTGACTGAAAAGACTCCAGCCGAATATATTTGAGTTTTTGGCGAAGGAATGCGGTGCTGGCGGAAGAATGTTGTACTGGTTCTAGCCCGGGCAGAGGCCAATCATCAGCCAATCAGCTTGCAGCTGGTGCTAGCAAGCGAATCGCCGGCCGCCGGTTGGCACATCTCCAATGCGAGTCTATCTTTACGCGACTACTTTCGAAACTGATTGGCTGAACCATTTTTTTTACATTCGCGTGACGTCAGGACTCTGACTCAGAGAGTATGCATATAGTTTTGATAAACAATAAAAATGTACGGCCTTCTGTCCTGAATCGGCGCGATATAAGGCCATTTTTGACAATATAAAATGTTTCCCTTTCTGAAAGTTGTCAAATATGTGCTGGTTGTAGTAGAAAATATGAAGTAATTACTAAGTGCTGCTGAAAACGATGGTGATAGCCAATCAGCGACTGCACCAGCTTGGAGTCATTTTGCAAATGGTAAATTGAATTGCTTAAAAACGGTCAAGTTTTTGGGAAAATGACCTTGGTAAGTTGGAAATTTCAACAATGGTCCAAGATAATGGCTATCTCAGTTTAAAACTAATACAAAGGTGACACATTCCCTTTAAAGGGACTATCCCACCTTAACATTATATTTGAGTTGAGATAACCATTTTTATGGCTAGGCATTGAAATTAAGTATGGTAGCAGTTAAAACAACCACAATGATCTAATCAAAAATATGTTCTAGTTTTAATTTGACATCTGTAAAAAATAAGGCCCATGTGTATTTGAATAGGGACTCTAAACCGACAGCATCGTCTCTTTACCCAACTGGTAATGATAGTCGAATTGTTTTAACCCGCGCACTGCAGGGGCTTTGCGCCGAACACGAACTGCAGGGGGGTTGATTTCCGCCCCCCCCCCTGAGATCTCGAAAACTACGCAACGTAGCGAGAAGCGGAAAAGGGCATTTGATAGCTTCATACATGTTCTATCGAAAGTATATCAGTGTTTTTTAAGTCAGATCAAAATTGAGGTCACCAGAGGTCATCAAAGGTCAAATTTTCCAGTTTTTTTCCTGTTTTAGGACATCGCTCCAGACATTCCCATATATCTCAGAAACGATGCTAGTTAGAAACAAAAGGAAAAAAGCAAATGCCAGCCAGTGAAATTTTCAATCGCTAAAGTGTCCTCAGATTTGATCTCGGGTCAATATTTGAGGATCTAGAGGTCAAAAAGAAGAAAAAAAGTTTTTTTGCTAAATCGTTTTTTGCAATTACCTTTTTACCTAATAAAGATCACGGAAAACTGTTTACACCATTGTGTTTATCTTGTCAAGGCGCTTCGAATGATATACATGGTGACCTTGTTAAGTCAACTTAACAATTTGACCTCAGGTCAAGGTCAAATGGTGACCCAAGTAGGGCATGTTGCATATGGGAAGACGTATATCGACGAGACAAACACATTGATGTCTGTTTTACTTCTCTATCTTCATTATGTCGGGAGTTATTGACAAAAAGTGATGGTGACCTCGCATGACCTCAAATGACCCAATAGGGGTCACTGAACAAAAATTACACTTGGATCATCAAGAATGTCCTATAATAACATGATCCAGAAGTAATTGGACTAATATCATGCATATCCTTGAAATAGGAAGCATTTGTATATTTCCCCGTTGACTTAGTATGGGGAGGTTACGAAATTGACCTGACCTTAAGTCACCGATATCAAAATTCCGATATAAAAGAATTGTAAGTACATATGCCCTCATGACATCCTGTAAGTTTCAAACTGATCGGTGAAAAACTCTGGCTTTGGCACAACTGCAAACATTTTTGGAGGTGGGGTCACTTGACCTGGTCTCGTCACCTGACCTGAGATGACCCGATGTTATTTGTTTTCTCAAAGTGTGCGCAATTGATGTCCTAACAGGTGTGCGAAAACCCGGCGGTGCTGCGCGCCGCCGTTTTTTCGCTATCTTTGAAAAACCTGAGGGGGGGCGGAAATCCCCCCCCCCCCTGCAGTGCGCGGGTTAAAAGAAGAAAAAAATAGATAAAAGCTTGTAAACATGAAGAAAGAGCGACACTGGTACTAGGGTCACACAAATCCGGAGAAGCTGTACTGGAGCTTATCAATGTCAATGTATTTCACCGTGCCTTAATCCAGAACCGGCGGGTTTGACTGACTCCCGAACCTGAGGTAGCTGGTGAGGTAATGTGCCGGCTCGCACCAAGTTGACCATGGCAAAATCATGCATTTAGCATACATTTGGTGCGAGTACCATACTTGGCTTCAACCGAGTTATGTTATGCCGTGTTTTACGGTGTTATGGTCAATGTTTCAGGTAAATGTGTATGAATTTATCGTTATACAGTAGTACTCAACCAAGTGAGCTGGCAAACCAATGCATTTAGAACACACGCATTCTTTTAGAGAAAAATGCTTATCTACTTATATAAGTTAGTTATTTAGTTAGTTATTTTGTTTGTGAATTAACTGTTGCCGAATTAAGGTCCATTAACACGCGCACTGCCGGGGGTTCGCGCTAACCACGAACTGCCGGGGGTTGATCCCCCCTAAGATCTAAAAAACATGCAACGTAGCGACAAGCAGAAAACGATGGTAGATAGTTCGAGACAATCTCTATCGAAAGTGATAGGTCATTTTTAGGTCAGATCAATATTGAGGTCACCAGAGGTCACCAAAGGTCAAATTCCGACTATATGTATATGAGTGTCCTTGATAAAACCGTCTATATATCGATAACTAAAAGAGCTAGCAACGCGCGAAAAAAAAAACTTTCGACAGATAATTGCTTTTTCTGTCGCTGAGGTTTCTTCAGAATTGACCTAAGGTCAATAGTTAGGTCAGCAGAAGCCATTTAGTTTGAAACATTATAATAATTGCCTGATTGTTAAGAAATAAGTTTTGACAGACGCACGATCGAGTAAGACAGATTTAACCATTGTGTTGCTCTCGTCAAGACGCATCGAATGGTATATTGGGTGACCTGGTTAGGCCATATACAAAAATTGGCCTGACCTGAAGGTCAGGGTCAACTCTTACATCAAGTGATTCGTCTATGGGCGCCAAGTGACCATAAGTAGTCGGTGCGCCCAAAAACCTCAATCATCTTCATTATCAAGTGAGTCATCTCGACTAGCCGAATAAAAAGGCGAAACCCCCATTGCTCTACCTTGATTTGGTAAAGAGTTATTGAAGAAAAACCATACGTGACCGGGGGTCACCCGAGTTGACCTCGTAGAGGTCAAATAACATAAATGTTACATAGGGTTTTGCATTTGGTACAAGAGTGGTGGATCTGGTGCAAATTGGTCAAATTTCTCAATTTCCTATAGATGTATACGTGTTTTCATTTCTCCCCATTGACTTATAATAAGGAGGTCACGAAATCGACCTGGCTTTAGACCTTGTATAAGAACAAAAAATCGCGATATACGAATTGTAGGTACTGATGACATCCTGTGAGTTTCAAACCGTTTGGTCAATCACTTTGGTTGTGGCACGCCCGCAAAACATTTTGGAGGTGGGGTCACTTGACTTGACCTGGTGACCTGCCCTGAGATGATCTGGAGTTAAAAAAAAATCACACCGTGTGGGTAATTTATGCCCAAACAGCTGTGCCAAATTTCGCAGCGCTGCGCGCCACCGTTGAAACTCCGGTGGCAATGCCCTTGTTCTTATACAGAGTCGAGTGATCGTGTAAAAAGTTGGGGGGCGTCGCCCCCCCCCCCCCCCCCCGCCCCCAGCTTCAAAGTTGGGGGGTGAGTTGACCCCACTGCCCCCACAGTTCCCACGTCCATGCTTGACTGTACAAATAATATATTTTAGCACCATCCGCGGCACTTTAAATGATAGAAGGGTACGCCTGATATTGCAAATACGTATAGACAACGTTGTCAATAAAAAAGCAGAAACAAGGGCACCCTCAAAATAAAGTGGAGCAAATCTGTTGAGTTTCAGATTTGGGTATAGGTAGAGGCACCATTGCAATTGAGACCCCCCCCCTTGAAGATGTTCTGAATCCGCCCCTGGTGTCAGCGAAATGCATTAGTAGAGTATAGTAAGGTAGTACTCTACTATATCACGGTAAAGGAAAACAACAACTTTGAAGCATGTGGAATGCAAGCCATAGACATAATTGTTATCAATTTATTATAGTCCACTTGCTTTTTCCCGATTAGTTTACCATTTCAAGAATATCAACCAGTATTATAAGAAATACATTGTATTTTTCCATTCTTGTTTCTTGAAAACTATTCTTATGAGACTTACCGAAGTAAATTTTCAAATGATTAAATGCCTGCTGTTTATGCAAATATGCTTCCTGCCACTTGAACGACGCTGTCATAGCTGGATAAGTGTATATTTTGAACAGTCTGAGTTTGATATGGTCTGCAGTATGTACTCATTTTGTGGTACTGCAGTAGGTCATTAAGCACAATGAATTCTTAAAATATTGGAAAACAAACAATTTATTTCGGTAAACCTTAAAAACCGAAATAAACACCTTTGTGTTCAGTGTAAAGCATGTTGCCTAAAGTAGCCACAATCTGAGGCCAAAGAGCCAACTATTTTTACACTTCAATTATTTACATGTACTCGTAGTATATCTCATCAAAACCGCATTCACGCGGTCTGCCGTAGTCCAACAGGGCAAAAGTAAAGCGCCTGCAGTGATCACTTGCTTCATCGGATGGTAGGCAACCCGCATAGATGGCATACCTTGCGGCACAGCATACCAGCACAGGTTTGATTTTTTGTTAGTGGGTAGGTACAGGGACCCGCAGTTGCTATGGTACACACTAAGGTCCGGCTTATTTTCTCCTCTATCGTATGTTTGACGGCGAATTAAGAAACGATCAAATACGCATTCAAACTGCATTACTGAGCGCTTCAATTCGATATATTGCCCCATTGGCTCACCTTATCCATTGGCTGTTTTTAAGCAAAAATCCGTTGTTAGCGCTTTGCGGTGGTAAAAACGGATTTTTGCGTAAAAGCAGCCAATGGATAAGGTGAGCCAATGCGTCAATATATAAATTTGAAGCTCTCGGTAATGCAGTTTGAATGCATATATGGTCGTTTCTTAATTCGCTGTAAAACATACGCTCGAGGAGAATGAAGCCGGACCTTAGTGTGTACCATAGCAACTGCGGGGGGCGTACCTTATTCTGTTTCGCGCGTTGAACAACAAAAAAGTTGATCTGTGAACAACCGAGCGCATTGTTTTTGTTTATCTCGCAGATGTGATAACTTCACGATAACATGGTGCAGACATCCACCAGGAGATTTGAATTGTCAAGATATGTACGTGTGCTTATGTAAATAGGTGAACGGAATATCTGTCAAACAGATATTCCCTATACGTAAGCTGACTACTTATTTAGCATCTCAAGCTATTGCTTCTAGTGTGTGTGCGTCAAAACAAACAGCTCTTCGAGACATGTCATGCAGATATCTTCATTAAGCTGAGTCGCAGGAACACCGGCAATTTGTGTTGCCACACATCGCGCTATATTGGGAGCAAGACAAACACAGCACGACACAGCACGTAAAAACGCCACCTTACCACACTCATTTATGATGCAACCTGTCCCAAGCCTTCTTCGGGTCTCGCAAGTTGAGAGTATTACTCTATTCGCATGAAATTAGTTCCGTTTATTTACTTTGTGTTTTCATTAGCGTTCACAGTTACATCACGCTTAGGTCAATAACGGTAAAAATCACATATTAACATATCAGCAAGTGCACTTGTGTTCGTGTGTACGTTGGTAGCAGCACTGTAGAGTCCAGGGAGGACCGATTTGCCTGTAGACTCCTAACAGAACGAACAATAATCAGTCGAAACATTTCTGTTTTAGAACAAACCAGGCGTTTAAGCCAATAGTGTCTTAAAGAAGTCTTTGATGTATCGTACAAACGAATTGCAATGGTGCTCTAAGTTGTTGAACAGTTTTGCTTGAATTTGTTGACATTGAAGGAATCAAATTGCTTAAAATAAGAACTGAAACATATTGCTAGTTTCCGACTGTTTTATACAGATGGAGTCCCACCTATATTCCATTTAATGACTTCTCAGATGTTTCAGAATCTTTCCTGCTCTGAAGCTTCAATGGACTTCTACCTTACCGTATTATGTCGTTTGACCCCAGTCAGCTTCGTTTCTAACAATGATGTGTGATCGCCAGAGGTGGGCGGCGGGTGTGACCTCTAAAGGTCAACAAAAATGAACCCAACTTTGTCAGACAACGGCGATCCTGCTCCTGCTTAGTTTCATCCGGGTGATTGAAATTTGTTGGCGCTGGTTCACCGGTCCTGATTTTTTACACTTTCTCATCCGTAGCTGAGTATATTTGTCTTACTTGGAAAGATTGAGTGTGGCATATTCCGTTTGTACTGAGTGTCTGAGTGTGACCGTGATCAGCAGTGTGACTGTGATCAGCAGTGTGTCTGAGATCAGCAGTGTGACTGTGATCAGCAGTGTGACTGTGATCAGCAGTGTGAGTGTGATCAGCAGTGTGACTGTGATCAGCAGTGTGAGTGTGATCAGCAGCTGTGATCAGCAGTGTGAGTGTGATCAGCAGTGTGTCTGTGATCAGCAGCTGTGATCAGCAGTGTGACTGAGATCCACAGTGTGTCTGTGATCAGCAGTGTGTCTGTGATCAGTAGTGTGACTGTGATCAGCAGCTGTAATCAGCAGTGTGTCTGTGATCAGCAGTATGACTGAGATCAGCAGTGTGACTGTGATCAGTAGTGTGACTGTGATCAGCAGCTGTAATCAGCAGTGTGTCTGTGATCAGCAGTATGACTGAGATCAGCAGTGTGACTGTGATCAGCAGTGTGTTTGTGATCAGCAGTGTGTCTGTGATCAGCAGTGTGACTGTGATCAGCAGTGTGAGTGTGATCAGCAGCTGTGATCAGCAGTGTTACTGTGATCAGCAGTGTGTCTGAGATCAGCAGTGTGACTGTGATCAGCAGTGTGACTGTGATCAGCAGTGTGACTGTGATCAGCAGTGTGAGTGTAATCAGCAGCTGTGATCAGCAGTGTGTCTGTGATCAGCAGTGTGTATGTGATCAGCAGTGTGTCTGTGATCAGCAGTGTGTCTGTGATCAGCAGCGTGTCTGTGATCAGCAGCTGTGATCAGCAGTGTGACTGAGAGCAGCAGTGTGTCTGAGATCAGCAGTGTGACTGTGATCAGCAGTGTGACTGTGATCAGCAGTGTAACTGTGATCAGCAGCTGTGATCAGCAGCTGTGATCAGCAGCTGTGATCAGCAGTGTGTATGTGATCAGCAGTGTGACTGTGATCAGCAGTATGAATGAGATCAGCAGAGTGTCTGAGATCAGCAGTGTGACTGTGATCAGCAGTGTGTCTGTGATCAGCAATGTGACTGTGATCAGCAGCTGTGATCAGCAGTGTGACGGTGATCAGCAGTGTGTCTGTAATCAGCAGTGTGTCTGAGATCAGCAGTGTGAGTGTGATCAGCAGTGTGACTGTGATCAGCAGTGTGACTGTGATCAGCAGTGTGACTGTGATCAGCAGTGTGTCTGTGATCAGCAGTGTGTCTGTGATCAGCAGTGTGACTGTGATCAGCAGTGTGTCTGTGATCAGCAGTGTGTCTGTGATCAGCAGCTATGATCAGCAGTGTGACTGTGATCAGCAGTGTGACTGTGATCAGCAGTGTGTCTGTAATCAGCAGTGTGACTGTGATCAGCAGCTGTGATCAGTAGTGTGACTGTGATCAGCAGTGTGTCTGTGATCAGCAGTGTGGCTGTGATTAGCAGTGTGACTGTGATCAGCAGTGTGACTGTGATCAGCAGTGTGACTGTGATCAGCAGTGTATCTGTGATCAGCAGCTGTGATCAGCAGTGTGTCTGTGATCAGCAGTGTGACTGTGATCAGCAGTGTGACTGTGATCAGCAGTGTGATTGTGATCAGCTGTGACTGTGATCAGCAGTGTGTCTGTGATCAGCAGTGTGACTGCGATCAGCGGTGTGACTGTGATCAGCAGTGTGACTGTGATCAGCAGTGTGTCTGTGATCAGCAGCTGTGATCAGCAGTGTGACTGTGATCAGCAGTGTGACTGTGATCAGCAGCGTGTCTGTGATCAGCAGTGTGACTGTGATCAGCAGTGTGACTGTGATCAGCAGGGTGTCTGTGATCAGCAGTATGACTGTGATCAGCAGTGTGACTGTGATCAGCAGCTGTGATCAGCAGTGTGTCTGTGATCAGCAGTGTGACTGTGATCAGCATTGTGTCTGTGATCAGCAGATGTGATCAGCAGTGTGTCTGTGATCAGCAGCTGTGATCAGCAGTGTGTCTGTGATCATCAGTGTGACTGTGATCAGCAGTGTATCTGTGATCAGCAGTATGACTGTGATCAGCAGTGTGACTGTGATCAGCAGTATGGCTGTGATCAGCAGTGTGACTGTGATCAGCAGTGTGTCTGTGATCAGCAGTGTGGCTGTGATCAGCAGCTGTGATCAGCAGTGTGACTGAGATCAGCGGTGTGTCTGTGAGCAGCAGTGTGACTGTGGTCAGCAGCTGTGATCAGCAGCTGTGATCAGCAGCTGTGATCAACAGCTGTGATCAGCAGCTGTGATCAGCAGCTGTGATCAGCAATGTGGCTGTGATCAGCAGTGTGACTGTGATCAGCAGTGTGACTCTGATCAGCAGTGTGACTGTGATCAGCAGTGGGACTGTGATCAGCAGTGTGACTGTGATCAGCAGCTGTGATCAGCAGTGTGTCTGTGATCAGCAGTATGTCTGTGATCAGCGGCTGTGATCAGCAGTGTGTCTGTGATCAGCAGTGTGTCTGTGATCAGCAGTATGACTGTGATCAGCGGTATGTATGTGATCAGCAGTGTGGCTGTGATAAGCAGCTGTGATCAGCAGTATGACTGAGATCAGCAGTGTGTCTGTGATCAGCAGTGTGTCTGTGATCAGCAGTGTGTCTGTGATCAGCAGTATGACTGTGATCAGCGGTGTGACTGTGATCAGCAGTGTGTCTGTGATCAGCAGTGTGGCTGTGATAAGCAGCTGTGATCAGCAGTATGACTGAGATCAGCAGTGTGTCTGAGATCAGCAGTGTGTCTGTGATCAGCAGTGTGACTGTGATCAGCAGCTGTGATCAGCAGTGTGTCTGTGATCAGCAGTATGTCTGTGATCAGCAGCTGTGATCAGCAGCTGTGATCAGCAGCTGTGATCAGCAGTGTGTCTGTGATCAGCAGTGTGACTGTGATCAGCAGCTGTGATCAGCAGTTTGTCTGTGATCAGCAGTATGTCTGTGATCAGCGGCTGTGATCAGCAGTGTGTCTGTGATCAGCAGTGTGTCTGAGATCAGCAGTGTGACTGTGATCAGCAGTGTGTCTGTGATCAGCAGTGTGTCTGTGATCAGCAGTGTGTCTGTGATCAGCAGTTTGACTGTGATCAGCAGATGTGATCAGCAGTGTGTCTGTGATCAGCAGTGTGACTGTGATCAGCAGATGTGATCAGCAATGTGTCTGTGATCAGCAGTGTGTCTGAGATCAGCAGTGTGACTGTGATCAGCAGTATGCCTGTGATCAGCAGTGTGTCTGTGATCAGCAGTATGACTGTGATCAGCAGATGTGATCAGCAGATGTGATCAGCAGTGTGACTGTGATCAGCAGTGTGACTGTGATCAGCAGTGTGTCTGTGATCAGCAGTATGACTGTGATCAGCAGCTGTGATCAGCAGTATGACTGAGATCAGCAGTGTGTATGTGATCAGCAGTGTGTCTGTGATCAGCAGTGTGACTGTGATCAGCAGTGTGACTGTGATCAGCAGTGTGAGTGTGATCAGCAGTGTGACTGTGATCAGCAGCTGTGATCAGCAGTGTGACTGTGATCAGCAGTATGACTGTGATCAGCAGTATGACTGTGATCAGCAGTGTGACTGTGATCAGCAGCTGTGATCAGCAGTGTGACTGTGATCAGCAGTATGACTGTGATCAGCAGTGTGTCTGTGATCAGCAGTGTGTCTGTGATCAGCAGTGTGACTGTGATCAGCAGTGTGACTGTGATCAGCAGTGTGAGTGTGATCAGCAGTGTGACTGTGATCAGCAGCTGTGATCAGCAGTGTGACTGTGATCAGCAGTATGACTGTGATCAGCAGTGTGTCTGTGATCAGCAGCTGTGATCAGCAGTATGACTGAGATCAGCAGTGTGACTGTGATCAGCAGTGTGACTGTGATCAGCAGCTGTGATCAGCAGTGTGTCTGTGATCAGCAGTGTGTCTGTGATCAGCAATGTGACTGTGATCAGCAGTCTGACTGTGATCAGCAGTGTGTTTGAGAGACCCCGTTTGTGACGGTGTTTTCTGTCTGATCCTGCAGCGGCTGGTCTGGAGCCGGAGTTCCTGCGGCCACTGAACAACATCACCGTACCGGCCGGAAGAGACGCCACCTTCACTTGCGTTGTGCACCACCTCGGCGGACATAAGGTGACCAGACCTACCAGATAAGGTGACCTCGGCGGACATAAGGTGACCTTGGGCCAGACATAAGGTGACCTTGGACCAGACATAGGGTGACCTTGGACAAGACATAAGGAGACCTCGGCGGACATAAGGTGACCAGACCTGCCAGATAAGGTGACCTCGGCGGACATAAGGTGACCAGACCTACCAGATAAGGTGACCTCGGCGGACACAAGGTGACCAGAACTACCAGATAAGGTGACCTCGGCGGCCATAAGGTGACCAGGCCTACCAGATAAGGTGACCTCGGCGGACATAAGGTGACCAGACCTACCAGATAAGGTGACCTCGGCGGACACAAGGTGACCAGAACTACCAGATAAGGTGACCTCGGCGGACACAAGGTGACCAGAACTACCAGATAAGGTGACCTCGGCGGACATAAGGTGACCAGACCTACCAGATAAGGTGACCTCGGCGGACATAAGGTGACCAGAACTACCAGATAAGGTGACCTCGGTGGACACAAGGTAACCAGAACTACCAGATAAGGTGACCTCGGCGGACATAAGGTGACCAGACCTACCAGATAAGGTGACCTCGGCGGACACAAGGTGACCAGACCTACCAGATAAGGTGACCTCGGCGGACACAAGGTGACCAGACCTACCAGATAAGGTGACCTCGGCGGACATAAGGTGACCTGGGACCAGACATAAGGTGACCTCGGTGGACATAAGGTGACCACTGACCAGACCTACCAGATAAGGTGACCTCGGCGGACATAAGGTGACCTCGGAGGACATAAGGTGACCAGACCTACAAGATAAGGTGACCTTGGCGGGCATAAGGTGACCTGGGACCAGACATAAGGTGACCAGAATCGCGCTGATGAGAAGACACGCATTCGGAATGTGCAATGAACAAACACTAGCAGGAAACAAAATGGCTGAAACAGTTTGCGAAGGCGATGAGCCAGTGTGATGACCTAGTACAAGGAAGCCTAAGCAATCAGTTTCAGGTGCGAATTTTCATAACACACTCATTACAAAAGGAATTTGCCTTGAGATATTGGGTCAACATACATATATCGACCTCTCGCCAGTATACCGCATCGTGTAAGACAGTGTAAGGCATATGGTATTGTGTAAAATGAAGTTGCATACAGTAGGTACAATCCGGAATTTAAATTGGTTATTCGTCAGTCTTAACCATTTACCACAAATAGCGACAATGAAAAATATCAGACACATCACTTGGTTCGAGTTATGTCGAAACTTCTCAGTGAATTATTCCTTTTCAGAGCCAACCTATCAGCAGCAGGCAGCAAGCATGAGTGGTAGCCTTAACCAAGTCATTTAACAAGCGCGGAGCTTCTGCATAAAATATGACTTAGCCGCGGCGCTTATGCTGAGTATGACACTTATTGGTTTAGCTAAAATGAGCTCAAAACAAATTTAATACCCCACTAATCAATAAGATGTATTGCTCTTCGGCGAGGAATGAACCAACTAAAGTACGGTAGGCGCACACTTCATCGTCCAAAGGACTTAAAGGGAGTGTGCCTCAGGCACGTAGCCAAGGGGAGGGCGGCGGGGGCGGCCGCCCCCCCTGGAGGCCAGGAGGGCCCTTTTTGGCGCGCGAGGGCCCTTTTCGGCGCGCTGCGCGCGCCGAAAAGGGCCGACGAGACCGCGCGAAACGCGGTATCATTGGCTCTTTACTACACGAAGCGTGGTCTTTAGAGAGTTTAGAGGACTTCAGAGGCCCTTTAGGGCCATCAGGGCCCTCTCTGAAAGACCAGAGGGCCCCTTGGACGTTCACAAGAGCCCTGTGCATGTCAGAGGGACACCTGGCCAGACCGAAAGGACCCCTGAGCGGGTCAGAGGGTCCCCTGAGCACGTCGAATAGGCCCCCTGAACACGTCGAATGGGCCACTAGCCAGCACAGAGGGGCCCCTGGGCAGGTTGAGAGGCCCCTGAGCATGTTGACAGGGCGACAAAGCGGCCAGCGCAGTCCTTTGTCAGGTTATAAGGGCCCCTGAGCAGGTTGGAGGGCCCCTGGACAGACCAGAGGGCCCCTGGGAAGTTAAGAGGGCCCCTGTGTAGGTCAGAGGGGTCCTGACCAGACCAAAAGGGCATCCTAGGTGGGTCAGAAGGGTCCCTGAACATGTCGAATGAGCCTCTAGCCAGCACGGAGGGGCCCCAGGGCAGGTCGGAGGGCCCTCGGAGCATGTCGCAAGGCGACAAAGCAGCCAGCGCCGTCCCTTGCTAGGTCGGAAGGGCCCCTTAGAAGGTTAAAGGGCCCCTGGAGAGACTAGAGGGCCCCTGGAAAGTTAAAAGGGCCCCTGCGCAAATCGGAGGGGCCCCTGACCAGACCGAAAGGACCCCTGAGCGGGTAAGAAGGGCCCCTGAACATGCCGAAGTGGCCCCTGGCCAGCACGGAGTGGCTCCAGGGCAGGTCGGAGGGCCCCTTGAGCATGTCGGCAGGGCGACAAAGCAGCCAGCGCAGGCCGACCAGAAGAGTCGCTGGGCCGATCGGAGGGGCTCCTGGGCAAGTCAGAGGGGCCCCTGGCTAGACCGAAAGGGTCCCTGGGCCGGTCGGAAGGCCCCTTGAACATGCCTGATGAGTTCCTAGCCAGACTGGATGGGCCCCTGGGCAGGTCGGAGGGGCCCCTTAGCAGGGGCGGCGGATTACGGGGGCAGGGTACCCAAAATTCCCCCCAATCGAAAATCCTGGGGGGCAAAGGGTAGTTTTGCCCCCCCCCCCCCCCCCCCCCCCCCTTCCCCAGATTTTAGCCTGCTCAATCTGGGGGCAACATAACCCTTCCCCTCCCCAGGATCTTCATTTTAGGGGGGATTGTGGGTACCCTGCGCCCCGCAATCCGACGCCCCTGCCCCTGAGCATGTATGTATGTATGTATGTATTTACATCGTGCCATCGGTCCATGCACACATGGCTATTCTGATTGGCGAGTCAATTCGACGAACATTAGGACAAGAGGCGCACACACACACACACACACACACACATGTATACATTCCTGCTGCATCTCACTTCCGGTCACATCTAATCATTATCAGTCCCACTCTGCTTTGTGAGCAGATGCTCTCGGAGCTCGGGTCTAAAGCGCCGCGGACCCATATCGCGGAGACTTTGCGGCAGAGCGTTGTAAGCTGTGACGGCTGAAAACAGAAAGCGGCGTCGTCCCGAGTCTGTGCGTATCACGGGTCTGTCCAGCCGGTCGGCCTGTCTGGTCACGCGGTGGTGAATATCGCCGCGAGTCACCAGGCTACTGTACAGCGACTCTGGCTGGCCGGCGGACACAATTTGTTTTAACAAAGTCAGCGAATGGTACTGGTGCAGATTTCCCACCGTCAACCAATTCAGGTCTTTCAGCACGTCACTGATGTGATCGTACTTACGACGGCCGGAGATGACTCGTGCGCCAAAGTTAAGCATTTTCTGCAGCCGTGCCATTTGTGTGATGCCGCATACACCATACACACTGATACAGTATCGTAAGGTTGATACAACGAGCGCCTGTACAATGGTGTGAAGCGTATCACGCGGGAGACTGTGCCTACTGTGACTCAGTCCGCAGAGTAAGCCGGTACATCGCCGCACAACGTCGTCAACATGCGCCGAGAATGTCATATTCTGGTCAAAAACTACGCCAAGATTTTTGACAGTACGAGACCCTACGACCATGGCACCCATAAACTCAACTTGTATCTGAGGCATCATACGTAGATTTTGACATGTTCCCAAGACTATTAGCTGTGTTTTGTTTGCGTTTACTTTCATCCCATTCTTCCGGAACCAGAGTGATAGGGCAGCAAGATTCCGCTCGAGACTATTGACCAGCGCATCACTGTCACGGGGCCTCCCGAACACTGCGATCTGCACGTCGTCGGCATACTGCACGAGACACCTGTCATGAGTGACATCTGCATGAAGGTACAGCGACATGTCTGCGGCACAGATGGTGTATAACAGAGGGCCTAGCGATGAGCCTTGATAGGTACCTATCGGGTTTAGCAATGGCTGCGAAAGCATGCGACCTCCATCAGCTGCGTTGATGACGACTTGTTGATAATGTTCCGACAGGTAGCTCTCGAACCAGCGCACATCAACATTATACTGTTTTAGTTTGATAATCAATCGGTCATGGTCATGAGCATGTCGGCAGGGCGACAAAGCAGCCAGTGCAGTCCCTGGCCAGGTCGGAAGGACCTCTGAACAGGCTGAATGGGCCCCTTGACACACGAAAGGGGCTTCTAGGAAGGTCAGAGGAGTCTCTGGTGAGACCGGAAGGGTCAAAGCACGTAGAGATCCCAGATGAAGATTAAATACAAAGAGGACTTACTCCACAATAAAAATATTAAAAGCGGAGCTTTCGGGTATATTGTAATACCCTTCGTCAGGGTGCTACAATATACCCGAAAGATCCGATTTTATTTTTTTTGTAGAGTAAGCCCTCTTTGTATTTTATATATCACCCACTCCACATCATGTCTTTTCGCTTCGCGGATCCCAGATGAGTCCCTGAACAGGTCGCAAGGGCGTAGAGAAGGTCAGAGGGGCCCCTAGACGATCTGAAGGGACCTTGGGCCTTTCAACAGTAAGAATGCAGTTGTACAGGGAATAAAACTCAAAATTTACGCGCCGCTCCGCGGCGCAATTTAACTACAAATTCAATTATATGCGGGTTAGGAAAAAAATCGATCAGTTTCTCGGCGCATTTATGTGTTATGTTGCTACTTTCCTATATTATTGGGCAAAATAGTTCACTTTAGCACTTTTCCCCGCACTTTAAAACGCACAATATAGCAATTGTAGAGGTCCGCACCATACGCAATGCGACGCATTGATGAGAAAGCAACCCAGGGCATAAGACTCAAAATTTTATCGCCGCTCCGCGGCACAATTTGTTTAAGAGTTCCAGGTCTTGGGCATAAAAAAATCCAAGTTGGTAAAGCTGATTCCACATTCGTGTCGCTGGTTCCAAAGTTGATGTGGCAGTTTGCTAACTCCAGCTCCTAAACGTTGGTATGGCCCATGCCATACTGCCGTACTGCATTTTCCAGCCATGTAACGTGCCTTTTCATTGCGTTTTTTTGGGGGGTGCCTTTCAACGCTTGGGAAGGGCCCTTTCAACGCTCGGGAAGGGGCCCTTTCGAGGCACGGCGGCCGCTGCAGGGTAGTCAGTGTCTGGACAGAGCTGCCCGGCGGCGACACACGGCGGCCGCTGCAGGATAGTCAGTGTCTGGGCAGAGCTGCCCGGCGGCGACACACGGCGGCCGCTGCAGGGTAGTCAGTGTCTGGGCAGGGCTGCCCGGCGGCGACACACGGCGGCCGCTGCAGGATAGTCAGTGTCTGGGCAGAGCTGCCCGGCGGCGACACACGGCGGACACACGGCAGAGCTGCCCGGCTGGGTAGGGTAGTCAGTGTCTGGGCAGAGCTGCCCGGCGGCGACACACGGCGGACACACGGCAGGGCTGCCCGGCGGGGTAGGGTAGTCAGTGTCTGGGCAGGGCTGCCCGGCGGCGACACACGGCGGACACACGGCAGGGCTGCCCGGCGGCGACACACGGCGGCCGCTGCAGGATAGTCAGTGTCTGGGCAGGGCTGCCCGGCGGCGACACACGGCGGCCGCTGCAGGGTAGTCAGTGTCTGGGCAGAGCTGCCCGGCGGCGACACACGGCGGCCGCTGCAGGATAGTCAGTGTCTGGGCAGAGCTGCCCGGCGGCGACACACGGCGGCCGCTGCAGGGTAGTCAGTGTCTGGGCAGAGCTGCCCGGCGGCGACACACGGCGGCCGCTGCAGGATAGTCAGTGTCTGGGCAGAGCTGCCCGGCGGCGACACACGGCGGACACACGGCAGAGCTGCCCGGCTGGGTAGGGTAGTCAGTGTCTGGACAGGGCTACCCGGCGGCGACACACGGCGGCCGCTGCAGGGTAGTGAGTGGCTGGACAGGGCTACCCGGCGGCGACACACGGCGGCCGCTGCCCTCCGTTGTTCTCGTGACGTCACGAGTGACGTATCAGATCAGCCGGCAGCGCGTCAGAGGGACGGCCTAGCTGTGACCGGCTGCCACTGACCGCCAGATTGAAGCCCCTCCTTCCTGTCCAAACACCAGCTCTTCAAACAGCACACTCCGCCAATAGTGCTGTGATGAAACTGGCCGGGCAGTGTCCGCCCGAGCAGTACTGACCGCGGTATCGGAGTCTTCAGGCCGGAGACCTTCCCAGCTGATCTTGTCTGGTCTTTCCTAATCCGTTGGGATGTGTGTGTGGGGGGGCGTGTTTGCGTGCGTGTGGGAGAGCTCGCTCATGTCGCCGAGGTGGTTTTTCGATATTTGTCTCTTCACATGACAATGGAGGGAGGCGAAACATTGTGTTTCAATGGACGGGAGAAGGTTACTTAACCCGGGAGTTACTGGGGTATTGATTGGAGGGAGGCGAAACATTGTGTTTCAATGGACGGGAGAAGGTTACTTAACCCGGGAGTTACTGGGGTATTTTCCATAACGCGGCTTACTGGGGGGGCTATTTTTGCCCCCTCGGATTTCCGGAACGACTGGACCGATTTCAAAAATTCAAACGCCATTCGATAGCCCTGGAAAATTTATAAACCTAATATTGTTGACCTCGATGTCACCGATGACGTCACAGGTCACGGCAAAGACAAAATGTTCGACCGTGTCATAAAGGTCTCGATGGATGGAATTGTCGCGCAAAATTGCGATATTAAAGGGAATGGGTCACCTTGAAAGTTGTCTTGAAATTCAACCATACGGTGCATCTTGAGCTCAAAACTAGGAATATGACTTTGGTTTGGACAACTGATGGATATATGTGGAGAAAGAAGAAGTTTCTCTTTCTATTCCACGAGAAATCGTACGATAGCAGCTGGCGTTCTGGCTCCGCCCCGCTCCGCCTGACGCCAAGTAGTCTCTGACAAGGGGCCGCCGCGCCGCCCCCCGGGCGACTGAGCGGATATTAACGAGGCGTCGTGATCAGAGACTACGTGCCAGAGAGTGTACCTGCCTCCGGCGGCGAGCGTTCATGTCCCGATCGTGGCCCGGAACAGCGGGCATGAAACCGGGCCCACTAGTCTTGTGTCGAAATTATTTAACGTAGGGAGGTAATTCTTTCACCACAACCCATTTTTAGATCTGCTCTACAAATCTGCTACCTCAGTCCAAAACCCCATGTTAAAGGTAAAGGTACCACCCTTTAAACGCATAAGTAGTCTATAAATCGGCATGCTTCGTGTGTCTGACACTTCTAAATACCATTATAGGCTGCTGATGACCTTGGGTCAGGTCAAGGTCATCTGAAGTCACGAGGTCAAACTGCAGATTACGGTCATTAGGCGTTGTAACACATGTTTATGGGTTCGTTTTTAGTCTAGAACGCTGAAAATGACCTAAAAACATTGTTTGTTCCATAGAAATAAAAGTAAAAAGCAAACACAGAAATTCATTTTTTATGCACGGTAATGCTGTGAGAGGTGGTCGCTTTTGTCTTTGAAGGGCCATAAGTTAGTCATTTTTGACGATATCTACTTCAAATTTGGTACACATATTTACCAGCCACGTCTGAGTCACATGTATTCCTGTTTTGGGATAAGTGTTTTTTTGTGAAGACAAAAAAGAATCTTTGGATTTCCAAAATGTTGAATGTCAATAAAACTCGAAAATCTGATATAGCAGTTTGATAGCCGAGTCTATGATCAGTCATTTGATATATACTAGTAAGGCATGCATGGCATGAAGCAGAGTTATTGCATTTGTGTCCGGCAACTGATAAACATTGTTGTCATGCTGCAATAGTAAAGGATTATACTTACCTACCCCTGTCAGTGGTTATCAGTGAACAACACAGTTACGGCCATTAACATAAGTTTTGTTTTGCTGATTCTCAAAAGATCGTTGCGGGGATGAATTCGAAGTCAACGCACTTGCTTATCCCAGCCGGCATGTATTTGTGTTTCTGATTACAGAGCGGGCGCGAAGCGCCCGTGAGGTTTCTCGTCAACTTACTACAAAGACAAATTTACATTTGACCCGGCCATACATACGCTTTTCGGAAGCTAATAATTTTGTAACCACTGTTGCGATTGATATCGGGTTTTCACCATTGGATAGAACCATCAAATCAATTTTGATTTTGTTATGGTGCGTTCTGATAGGGGTGGGAACCCAGCGCGTGGTAGTTGGCACACGCGGACGTCGAAATTACGAAAATCATTATTGATAAAAAATGGCTTGATTTATCTAAGCATTCGGTTTTTATACGCTGAAGTATGCAGCGCTCAGGACGTACTCCCTTTTGGCGGATTCGAGAAAGGAGATCATGTACAATTTAATAAAATTTAATTTTTATGTTGGCACGCATGGAGGCCTGGCAATTTGTATGGGAGACTAAAAGAACTAAAAGGACTATGTGTTACTACCACGTGTGCTCCCGTACCGTTTCATATTTCAAACCTGTTTTAGCCTTACCAGTGCGCGCCCGCTCGGTCAACGCCCAACAAAACGTTTGACTGGTTATCACAAGATCGTTGCGGAAATGAATTCGAATTCGACGCACGTGCTTATCCTAGCCGGCATTTATTTTTGTTTATTTATAAATGGTGATAGTTTCTTCAGTTATGTCAATTATTATCACGTAGCCTATAATATGTATTACACCACGAGCGAGTATAAATATGCAGTTAATCGACGAGGCGAAGCCGAGTCGATTAACGCATCTTTATACTCGCGAGTGGTGTAATAATTTTATCCCACGCCGCTACGCTAAAAAAAAAATCAGAACCAGCAGTGATATATTTTCGCATTCCTAGCTCAGCATTATTACTACCAGTCAGGGGGGTGCGGGTTTGAGGCATCAAAAGAAAGTCGTGCCAGCTGATGTTTGGTCCTCCGATTAAGGAGATACCGAATAGCAAAGAGTTAACAGGAACCTCAATGTATAAGTGCATTGCCGCCTCATCCAATTACAACCGCGTCTGCTGCGGGTTTGGTTATTTCTACTGACAACAAGTTAACAGGAACCTCAATGTATAAGTACATTGCCGCCTCATCTAATTGCAATAGCGTCAGCTGCGCCGGTTTGGTCGCATGTGGTTAACAGGAATCTTAATGTATAAGGGCATTGCCGCCTCATCTAATTACCGCAAACACGAATTTCTTATTGGATGCTTATGAAAATGTCCAATTGTTTGAAACGTTTTATAATTAAATTAATTACCTATGGTATATAATGCTCAAGCAAAATATGTCTGGTTTAGGAGATATTTTTTACTTAGTTGTCAAACCATGCACCCATTGCCCCTGTGTTGAAGCGGCAAACCCGCGCTACCTAGTTATTAAGTTACCTTGACTACCAGTAGTATATTGGTGTAGTTTTTAAAAAAATTGCCCATATTTACTAAGAATCGGTCGAAAGTTTACTAAAGTCTCACCCGAAGATTTCACAGCCGTGGATTATCAGATTGATAATCACCATATGGTGATTAAATTCCGAGTTAACTGACGGTCGGTTAAAAAATAGCTTTAGCACGTGATTCAATGGCGAAGAGAGATATCGGCGTGGGATAACGTGTGTTAATTTACGACAAAATTATCAGTGTATACTTTTGCATAATCAGTGCAGTGGAACGGGAGTTATCCCTGAAACACTTATCACAAGCAAGCAAGCAAGCATTCAAGCAAGATGAAGACGGATTTCGGCCCATCTGTAAGACTGCGTTCGTTCGAACGCTTCGCGTTCTCACTCACTCCGTCTGAATGACAATTGAATTTATCTTAAAAATGGTTTCTTTGACATTGTTTTCCGCAAATCCTTATTTTTCAACAAAAACCGCAGAACTTGACGTTACTCTGACGTCATTCCCGGTTGACCTATCATAACCTCATCTTTTTCCTTCGGCCAACATGTGTAAAATTGATGAGAGAGAGTGTTTTCAAAGTTTGGTGACGACACTGGTGTTGGTTTAGGAGATATTGAAAAATAACGGGAGGAGGGCAAAAAATAGCCCCCCCCCCCCCCCCCCCCAGTAACTCGCGGGTTAAAAGGCTCTTTATCTTTAATTTACAAAGTTTGTATGTGTTTTGTCTTTTGAGACTCTTATTTTTATATAAAATAATTATTTGTTATATAAAATATTTGTTTTGTATAATGTTTTGTGTATAACATAATTATTAAGCTTTAATGTAGTCTCGTCGAAATTGGCTTATAATGAAATTGAGTACATTTTAATTTAAATGACAACTTAAGAAGCATTGTCAACCTACAAAAAAAAACACCTAGTCACAAAAACACTGTTCCATGTGGCCAGCCCTCCCGGTGTGGAAGAGTGGCGTGCGGGAGTTCGGAGCATCTCACATACGATAGTTCACACCCAACAGTTTTGTACGAGTATCATGATTGATTATGTATGATGTTGTTTGATCTTGCGTGATTTTGTCTCACACATCTGGTCTGGACGGCATTGTTAATCGTGCCTTACCTGGCGCAAACAACGAATGCAGAGATAGGCAACCCGCAGGACAATCGTGTTAGGCGGTGCAGCCTACCATTGCTGACTGTAGAACAGTTTTCCTTCTAAATACGGTTCACGTGTGTTTTTTCGGACATCTGGTGAGAGGGAAAATGGAAACCTTATCAGTAAAGCTGCTTCACCGCTGAAAGATCCCCACCACTGATATTCACCACTGATTTGCCTCGACTTACGATGGAAACATAGATATCTGTTGTTAGCATTGAAGCATACCTATTTCCTAACGATATTTGGAAATCTTAACACTCCATCGCTTGGTTTAAACACCGCATACGTTTAAAACTAACAAATATTGGTCAGTGAAACACTGGGTCGGCTACTGCTACTGACTCCGGTTGGACACATCCCTGGAACAGGGTCGCGTCAGGTCCGTGTCCGGGTCCCGGTACCCCGAGTAATTGCATTATGTCGGCAGCCGGCCGCGCCAGATGGCGCCGCCAACATTTGTGCTGCCAGATCTGCTGCCAGATCCCGGCTGCAAAACTATGACGGTCCGATATAATTCGGTTAGCGCCATTAACTGTCGACGCGGCGGCGGTCGGGCGTGCCTCCGCTGCCGGCCGGTATGTCTGACACGGCAGCGGCAGCCATCCGGTCCGAGTATCCTCCCCCGCGCTCTCCCACCGCAGGACGTGTTATGTGAGAACCGGCACCGGTGGTAAGTGGTCTTCCGCCGCCGAGTTGTCACGTCGTTTTCGGTCACGCTGTGGTGTGCGACTTGGAAAATGTGTTTTGTTTAGGCCCTGTCGGCACACCAGGTGAGAAGCTGTTCCGTCTGGAGGAGACATAAAGACATAAAAGAAAAGTGCAACAAAGAGCCTCTTGGGCCCATCCGAGGTTGCACCCCACCCCCCCCCCCCCCCCTCCACCAGTCTCGCCCCTTCAAATCACCTTACTCTACCTGCATAAAAGAAGGCTAATCCCACGAGTATTTATGAACTAATCCCTTCTCTGTAAAGTATTTATCTAATCTAATTTTGAAGGAAGCAAGTGTCACTGCATCAGCGACATCCCCTGGTAGCATATTCCAATGTCCTGCAACCCTTCTACTGAAAAATGACTGTCGTAGCCTAGTCCTACTTTGTTTCATAATGAGTTTATGCTGATGACCTCTACCTCGATTTTCCCTATTGAACTCAAACATACCCTTTAAATATCCAGAATGCTGACTATTTACAAATTTGAAGACTTCAATTAGATCTCCTCTTAGCCTTCTATATCTAAGTGAAAACATACCCAATTTCTTTAATCTATCTTCATAAGGTAAACTACCAAGACAATTAACCATTTTTGTTGCCCTTTTTGAACTCTTTCTAACAACCAGCAATCTTTCTCATATGTTGGAGACCAGGCTTGTACACAATACTCCAAATGTGGTCTAACGTATGCACAATACAGTTTTGTTATTACCTTTTCACTCTTGTAGGAAACATTTCTGTTAATGGCCCCTAGCATTCTAAGTGCCTTTTTCCTAGCTTCTACAACCTGGTCTGACGCTGATAGTCTATTGTTTACCACGACACCTAAATCTCTTTCCTTTTCAATCTGCTCCATTTTCTGCCCACCCATTTCATACCTATGTTTACTGCTAACCCGTCCAGCGTGCATAATCTTACATTTACTCAAATTGAATTTCATCTGCCATGCTTCAGACCACTCAACTAGCTTGTCCAGATCTGATTGAAAAACATCCTGATCATGTTTTCCTCTAATAATCCAGACAACTTTTAGATCGTCTGCAAATTTCAAGACTTTGCTGTCTATACTGTTCTCAATTGCATTCACAAATATTATAAAAAGCAATGGGCCCAGGACTGAGCCCTGTGGAACCCCACTGAGAACCTCCTTCCATTGTGATTGGCACCCATTCAATATAACCCTTTGCTGGCGTCCTGAAAGCCACGTTTCTATCCAATCCAGAATCTTGCCCCTGATCCCATGAATTTTAAGTTGCAACCCCAGTCTTGTATGGGGGACTTTGTCAAATGCTTTACTGAAATCAAGAAAAGCTACAAAAGCTGTTTACCCTGATCAAAGCTATCTGTTGCAACATCCAAAAACTCCAGAAGATTAGTTAAACAAGAACGGCCCTTCCTAAAGCCATGCTGTGTATCCTTGATGAGTTCATTTTGCTCCAAGAATTCAACAATCTTATCTTTGATGATTGATTCAAGCACCTTGCAGACTTGAGGTCAGACTAACTGGTCTATAGTTTTCCTCTTTACTTCTATCTCCCTTTTTATGAATAGGAACAACATTTGCTCTTTTCCAATCAAGTGGAATTTTACTATCTGCAAGTGATTTAGAAAATATTATGGCTAATGGAACCGACAACTCCCTTTCAGATTCTCTTAAAAGTCTAGCATGGATTTTATCAGGTCCTTCTGCCTTGTTAGGCCTTACTTTCTTTAGATATTCTAGAACAAGTTCACTACTTATGCCACCTAGCTCTCCTATAGTCTCCTCTGTCTCTAGCTCAGGCTGAAGTGCTGCAATACTACTCTGGTCCTCGATAGTAAAGACAGATTGAAACTGATCATTAAGCACTTCAACCATTTCACTGTCCTTGCTAACTAACACATCATCTACCTTAAATGGACCTATATTTTTGGAAACTGTACTTAACTTATAAAAACTGAAGAACTTCTTACTATCTGCATTACAATGTCTAGCTAAATCAAGTTCCTTTGCCCTTTTAGCTGCTCTGACCTTTTTCTTAACTGAATTTCTTGCATTCTGGTAGGCCTTCTGATTTATATCTAGTGAAGATCCCTTCAAAATGCCAAATGCACTTCTTTTAGCTTGTATAGCACTCCTTACTTCTGGGGTAAGCCAAACTGGATTGCCCTTGGTTCTGTTACGTTTGTGCCTGAGGGGTATATGCCGATTTTGAATTTGGCTTAATCTAGCTTTGAAAACATTCCAGGCCTCACATGCATCTAAACCTGCCAACTCAACGTTCCATTTTATCTGTGCGAGGTCATTTCTAATACCATCAAAATCAGCCCGGCTGAAGTTTGGAACCATAATAAGGTTATCTTTGGGCCTCATTTCTGATGAGATATTGAATTTAACCATATTGTGATCACTGGTTCCTAGACCTGCACAAATACTTATGTCACTAACTAGATCACTGTTGTCTGAGAATACAAGGTCTAGAATGGAGCAATGTCTGGTTGGCTCTGTTACAAACTGATGCATGAAAAGCTCCTCTTCAAAGATTTGCCTATACAACCTACACTCATTTGTTTCCTCTGCTATACTTTCATATCCTCTTAAGTTAAAATCTCCCATAATAAGACACTGAGCCCGAAAGTTCCTACGTATTTCCTCACAAATATCTTGGTCTGTTTCAGCTTGGGAGTTCCTTGGAAGATTCCCTGGTCTGTAAAATGCACCTATCCTCAACCTTCCTCTGTTTCCTGTACCAATTTTAATGTCAAGCCAGATTGATTCTACTTCTTTTACTTTACTAGAATCATCAACTCTAGTAGTGCAGTACAAGCTATTTACATATACAAACACTCCGCCTCCCTGCCGTGATTCTCTGCAGTATGAGAACATGTTATACCCTTGTAACTCGAAATCCTGTAGCCTATCCCTATTATACCCCTCACTAACCCATGTCTCGGTTACACAAATGATATCAGGCTTTTCAAGGGCAACATAACACTCAAACTCATCAAATTTAGACCTAATACTTTGGGCATTCAGCAACACACATGTGATCTTATACTTTGAGCTGACTCTACTAATTCTGAGGGAATTATGATCTACTGTCCTATTCTGACATGAACTTCTACCAATGCTTACTTCCTGATGCCCTAGTACTAGCGTCCCTGAACCCCCCCTCCTACCTAGTTTCCCTGAATGACACTTCTGTAGGCATCTCCCAAAGCCCTTGCCCCCTCATCCGATAAGTGAAGCCCATCCTTCATATAGTACCTATGCCACTCATAGAACTGATCCCATAAGTCTACATAACTAAGCCCCATAGCTGAACATAAGTTCTGAACTGAGCTGTTCACAGACAGAGCTCTCGAGTACCACTCCTCACTGGCTCCACAGCGAGGGAGGATGCCAGTCACAATGACTGGTTTCCTGGACTCCTTCAACCTCTGCAGCAGGCTCCGGTACTCCGCTACTATTCTCACACTCTGCCTAGGTCCTATGTTGTTCACCCCCACCTGTATTATAACTGTCTCCGGGCTACTCCTACCAAGTTCTGCCTCAATGACAGGGCCCATATCAACTACTTTTGCCCCCGGTTTGACTATACATTTGTCCCTCTTCCCACAGAATGTTCGCCTTAAGGGCCTTACCCTTGAGTCCCCAACCACTAAATGCTGAATCTGTTCCCTGTCACTTTCAGCTGCTGACTCTAACGCACTGAACCTATTTGCTATTGTAACCTGCTGATGTTCCCTGGGGCTGTACTGCCTGACTCTACCCTGAACTTTTGTCCATCCCTCCTGATCCCCTTCCCTCTTCCTCCTCCAGATTCTGCTACCACCCTCCATTACCCAGCACCCCTCCTCATCCTTACTGTCTGTGGCCCTAGCATTACTTTCCACAATGTTGAGTCTCCAGAAACGTGACCCTCCAACACACTTCCAAACCCCAGCCGCACTATCCACCTTTGCCTTATCCTCCTCCCTTATGCCCCTATCAGAACTACCACTGGTCCCTGATCCTGTAGGCTCCTTTTCTGACCCCCTAACCACGATCTGCGCATACGTTCCTTGGTCAGGAGCTACACCCTCCTGCGGCTCATCTCTACACCTACACTTACTTAACTGCGCCTCAAGCTCCGCTACTCTAGCCTGGAGGGCCTCTAGCTCTGCTATCTTCGCCTGCATCCTAGTCATGCTCATTTGAATACACTAGTAACTTAGGTATATAACTTAGGTACTATGCACTTTTCAATACTTTACTAACTTAACTTAACTTTTTAAGTGTTTTTTTTGTTTGTTTTTTCTTCTTCTAAACCTTAACTAGATCTAGGTAAAGCTAGTGACACAAATCAGCTATGAGTGCACCTAATACTAGACTAAATATCTAATCCTTAAATAAACTGAATACTAAATACACCTTAATTATCCCTAATTTTCTAAAATATTAAAAAAATTCTATCCAACCCTGCAACTAATAACACAAAAAAAACGACTAAAACAATTTTGGCGCACACAAGCTAAAATGAAAAGTCCTTTAAAAAGCAAGTAAGAGGTAACAGCTAACTATGAATGCTTAAAAATAATACTTAAACGATCCACAAAACTAAATATCTAATCCTTATATCTAAATATAATGTGGTTCCTCAAAAAATACACAAAACAACAGAGCTATCCAACAGCTACTTAGCTTGGCTAAAGCAGGGTTCAGAAAGAAGAATGTGGGAGATGGGATAAGTCACCGACGCAACGGACAGACAGATAGACTCTGTATGTCTATCTGTCTGTCTAACCGGCACCGCTCAGTTTATTCAGTTTAAGAGTCCCAGTTATTTTACGTGCTGAATTGGTGCGGATACCTCCATTTCGGAGATGCCAGCTAGCTATGCATAGGACATATGTGGGAGATGGGATAAATCACCGACGCAACGGAGTTGGTGGGGCGGTGATCCATTAACGGGTAATAGGTAATTATGTCCTATGCAGTTCCAGTTCCAGTCCAGTTAATTAACCCGCGCCCGCCCGGGAGGGGGGGGGGGTGTTTAGACCCCCCCCCCCCCCCCCCCTCCGGTTTTTCGAGGATAGCGCGAAAACGGCGGCGCGCAATTCGGGCATCAAATGCTCACATAATGCAAAAATAATCATCGGGTCATCTCAGGTCAGGTCACCAGACTAGGTCACGTGACCCCACCTCCAAAAAAAATGTGGTACTACCACAGTCACAGTTTTTAGATGATCTGTTTTACACTTACAGGATTTCATAAGGTCATATATATATATATATATCTATCATTCTTATATCTTGGATTTGTATATCAGCGATACAAGGTCGGGTCAATTTCGTGACCTCCCCATTTTATAAGTCAATGGATACATATTAAAATGCTTCCTATTCCAAAGATACGCAAGATATCAGTCAAATTCCTTCTGGATCATGTTATTATAAACCATTCTTGATGACCTAGGTGCCATTTTTGCTCAGTGGCCTCTACAGGGTCAGCCGAGGTCATCCGAGGTCACCAACAGTTGCATTTCAATAACTCTCGATATAATGACGATAGAGAAGCGAAACCGACACCAATGTGTTTGTCTCGTCCAGGCACGTCTTCCTATATGCAACATGACCTACTTGGGTCACCAATTGACCTTGAGCTGAGGTCAAACTTTTAAGTTGACCTAACCTGGTTAACACTAATATGAGTCGAAGGGCCTTGACCGGAAAAACACGATGGCATCAACATTATTACACATATTGTTCATTATTTATATTGTACAACATTATTATACATATTAAACACATATTGCCTTGTCGTAAAATGCTATTGTAAAATGCTAAAATGCTAATGTAAAATGCTATTAGTGAACAACGGTTTTGTAAAAAAAAATCGCGTTTTTGACATTTGATGAGCTCTGGAGCTTCAAATATTGACATGAGCTAAAATCTGAGGAAACCTTATCGATTGCTTTGTTCAAGACATTTCCATTGCTCGTTTCCGTTTGTCCCTAGCTAATATAGTTCCTGTGATATCTGGGGGTTTCTGGAGCCAAGTCCTAAAACTGGAAAATTTGACCTTTGATGACCTCTGGCGATTTCAATATTGGCTATAGGAAAAATATTTGAAGTACTTTCAAATGTGCTTGTCGAGAGCTTTCGAACGCATTTTCCCGTGTCTGTCTAGCCATTTCAGTTTTCGAGTTAGAGGGGGGTGTCTAAACACCCCTTCCCCCTCTGCACAGCGAAGGTGGCGCCGAGTCAATGGCACGGGTTAACCCGCCATTGACTGTGGGGGGGCGTTTAACGCCCCCCTGATGAATTTTTGCAATAGATACAAACCTAATAGCACTATTAATCTGAAACTTCGGGTACCTTCTTATAGGTCATTTTTACGCCTTGTGTGCAAAAATGAAGAAATTTCGTTGATTTTTTTCTCGAGTTATGGCGAATTTAGTGACGTCACTTCACACGAGTTTTACACCAAAATCAGCTAAGCTTTGCCAGACCGCACAAAAGCTACATTGGAAGCAAAATGCAATCGAAAAACGCCAAAAGATTGCAAATTGCAACGGCTACAAGCCTTCGATCTCGGATTTTTGAGAATTTTAGTTTTGACCCCCAAAAACTAAAAAAACTTTTTTGTCGAGGGGAAACTATAAAAAAAATCATCATATACAAAAAAAAAACGGAAGATATGTCAGAGAACCATACATAGGCAACTACCATACCAAATTTCAAACTGGTATATCCATTTTTTACGGACTTATGACATCTAAAGCATGGGCAACCCATGACGTCATATTTTGAAATGGCGTTTTTGGGCTTTTCTGGACTAGATACAGACAAATAATGCCACCACTGTATTTCTGAGACAAAACTGGTCTAGCAACATTACTTTTTTGTTTAGATTTAACCATTTAAAATGTTGACCTTTGGTGACCTGAATTTGACCTGAACTTGATACTAACTTCACGTAAATGACCTCATTTGACCTCACTTTGACATTTTTGAGCATGGTTTATATTTCTCTCATTGACAGCTTTCGAATGCCGTCTTGCGCGTCTCGCTGCGATTATTGGTTCGGAAGATAACCAGGGGGCGTTTAACGCCCCCCCCCCCCCATTCGATGGTGTTCTGATCAGACCCCAGTCAATGCCGGGTTAATGTACTGAATTGGTGCGGATACCCCCATCCCGGAAATGCCGGCTAATCGTCCAGCGGAACGGACGGGTTAGCGCAGATACCTATGTTGTGTGGAATACGTCTACCAGTATTAAGTAGGGTAGTTAGGTTCAATTTAAAAAACATATCCAATGTTCTTCTTTGTGCTGGGGCATTCCACGGCAAATCGACAACAAACAAAGTGCAAAATGACACCGTCATGTCACCGATTTTGACCAAAATTGGTATAAGGAGTAACCTGCGGTGATAAAGCGAGCTGTGAAAGTTGTATTGGAATGCAAGCCGTGGTTTCGGAGATATTGCCTCGGGCATTTGTATATGGTCACGGTGCAGGTCAATCTTTGTCAGCCCATATGGCGGGAAATTTGTGAAGCAATATATATGTATTATATGTCAATAGAATGGCAATTAGCTGTTTTATAATATGGCGATGTTGATTTTTTCCATTTTCGAAAATTGCCAAATGTAGTACGTTTTCGAAATTTTACAACTTTTTTGTATACCTTTTCTCAAACGTGTTTCGAATTTTTCGCTATTCTATTCTTACGTGTAAGGACGTGTCAATTCATTGCAAAAATAACTTTGAGGGATATTTGCCTCCAAATATCTCCAATTTTGCCATTTTGCATACTATTTTATATACAAAATATGTTATTCGCTAATAGCTTATGACTGAATAAATCTAGAATGGTACGGTAAACATCATTTTGCTGTTTTCATCAAGACGAGTTGAATGCATTACCTTTTTGTGACATTTCATGACCTTGACCTTTAATTTCAAAGTTAGTGTTTTGTTTAAATTTTGATCTTCTTTTGGATACCCAAGCCAAATGTATTTCCTATGTTTTACTTCATTATTGTTAAATGTAAAGAGATGTCGTTCAAACAGAAAAATACAATTGATGTTTATTGTCTTCAAATATGCTACATTTGGGCATTGTGTATGTTATTTTTGTGAAAGATGTTATTCCCCAATAACTTTTGACTGAATCAAGATAAAAAGGTAAAATGGACACCATTTTGTTATTTTCGTCAAGACGCGTTGAATGATATGCAGTATGACCTCTTTCTAACATTTGGTGACCTTCAACTAAGGTCAATGTCAAGGCTCAAGGTTATGTTTCCAATTGTGGCCTATGTGGCGATGTTATATATCTTAAATCTTATCTTGTTGCGAGGAATTCGATTGTGCTTAAATAACGCCTGATCGTCAATGGCAACTTTTGAATTCATTTTAATTTGAATGTCGAATAGCAACTTCATAACTTCCTTCTCGGTGTAAAGAAAGCCCGAAAATGTCTCAGTTCACTTTATAATCATCAACAATCGCCGTTGTGTTGTCTTCAAATATGCTAAATTTGGGCATTTTATGTTATTTTGTGAAACAGGTTATTCCCCAATAACTTTTGACTGAATAAAGATAAGGTAAAATTGACACCATTTTGTTATTGTCGTCAAGACGCGTTGAATGATATGCAGTATGACCTATTTATAACATTCGGTGACCTTCAGCTAAGGTCAATGTCAAGGTGCAAGGTTAGGTTTCCAATTGTGGCCTATGTGGCGATGTTATATATCTTAAAACTTGTCTTGTTGCGAGAAATTCGATTGTGCTTAAATAACGCCTTATCATCAATGGCAACTTTTGAATTCATTTTAATTTGAATGTCGAATAGCAACTTCATAACTTCCTTATCGGTGTAAAGAAAGCCCGAAAATGTCTCATTCGCTTTATAATCATCAACGATCGCCGAATTATTGTAATACCAATGAATTCCTAGCTTAAAGAAGAGTTCAAAGATATAAAACATCGCCGTGTAGGTCAAATTTGGAAAGGTGACCTTGCCCCGTGACTTTGACCTTAGGTCAAGGTTAACAAATGTCAGAAAGAGGTCATGCTGCACATCATTTAACGCGTCTTGATGATAACAACATAATGACGTTTACCGTGCCCTTCTAGCTTTATTCAGTCAAAAGTGATTCGCGAATAATTTATTTTTATATAAAATAGCATGTAAAATGGCAAAAGTTGAGATATTTGGATTCATCAAATTTGTTCTCTCGCTTAATTGATACGTACTTACACGTAAGAATAGCATAGCAAAAAATAGAAACTCGTTTGATAGTACGATAGTACAAATAATCAAGCCTTGCTGCGTGGTCGTATTCCGCATCATAAGGTGGGGGAAGGGTGTTGTAGTGAGCCAAGGGCGGATCCAGCTGGCCGTTTGGGGGGGGGGGCAAACCGTTTTTAGCGGACCTTACCTACCCCCAATTTCGAATTTCTTACCGGATTTGGGACATTTTATTTTGCAACCACACGATTTCTATTTTTTTTTTAGCTTTTCGACCTTTCGGGATATCGAAAAATGTCAGCTTGCAGTTAATAATACAGATGACCCGATCATGGCGTCAAATTCAATATGCATTTCAAGAAACTTTAGTTACCCATCTATGCACCGCATACGGATAGGATGATCAACTTCCGTTGCCAGGTTCTTTAAAAAAATATATCCCTGCTCCCGGACCTCGAGGCTATTTGAGCATCTCGGCGGGTCCATAGATACGACACACGCAGACGAAGTAACCGATACCTGCTACGGTGAACGCTGCATTTCTCATATTACTGCCATACAGTCTATGGCAGAAACCTGCGGCAGCCAGCCAGGCAGCGGCAGCCTGAAATAATCTAGCTGGCGACTTCCCGATCACGCAAAGAAGCCAACGACTTCCCTGACGGATGACATTATAATGTCATCCGTATAGGTCAGACCTATAGGTCTCGCGGTGGGCTTTGCACATGATCAGCGCCTCCATCCGGAGCTCGGTCATTGTCGCTCGGAGAAAGGATAGTCTTCTCCACCCTACTGAACACCCTCTCCGCCTCCGCCGTTATAACCGGAAGGGCGGGAAGGACCTACAGGAAAAAGGATGAATTTGGACCGATTGTTCTATTGTAGACTTGCTTGACCGAAATGGTGCTGGATAAAAATAATAAAATAAGGACACCTGTAAACGTGACAATTGTTAAACTTATAAATTGCCCCTCGCCCTAGTGTAGTGTATTTGTCATTTTGCCCCCCCTCTGATGTTTTTCGAGAAAAGCGGAAAAACAGCGGCGTTCAGCGCCGCCAAATTTGACAAACAATTGCCCAAATTCAGCCAAATTTTCCCAGTAATGTTCTAATAACGCAAATATAGCATGTATTAAACTTCACGTCTTGGGGAGGGGAGGGGGGGGGGGACGGATCCGCCCCTGCGGCGCATATAGACGTGGAGTGAAAATTATGTTTTATCAATTAGCTTCAGCTGTAAAGATTGAATCATATTTCTGACACTGTTCCATCATATGATAATTTTATCACATACTATATTACTATATACTATATTACTAATATTGTTTAAACTTGCGTTGCGTCACTTTTGCCTCAAGGACAAGCTACCATATTTTACTGCCATATGTAGTATATTTATTTGTTTATTTTTAAACTTTTGCAATGCTCATCATTTTTACCATATATGGTAAAGGATATGCCATTTTCGACTACGGAAGAGGGGGGGGGGGCAAAAAGATAGTTTTCCCCCGCTTGATTTTGCCAGCGGGGGTGGCTGCCCCTCCCTCCTGCCAGGGGATCCAGGGGGCAAAGGACACATGCCCCCCCCCAAAAGGTCCTGAAAGTATGATTTACCCCCCCCCCCCCCCCAAACGGTCGGACGTAGTTGTAAAAATTGCCTTTGCAGCAGTAAAACTCCAGCTATCCACAGCGCAAAAACTTGAAAATTTCGCGCCGCTTCGCGGCATGACATAAAGTACGAAATTGCTTATACAAATTTGGAACATGGGAAAATGAATTCTGAAGTGTCTGTCAGTCTCTCCTTGGCGGTACCTAATTGGGTCCACTCCCTTCATAAAATATTAACTTTCAAGCGGGCTACATGTTTAGCTAGTCTGCCGAGTTCCGAAAAAGGAACACGAACGCAAAGACGCGGACATCGGAAGTTGCTCCAGCGATACCCAACTTGCTGGACCGAAGAGCTAAAAGTGGGATCAGGCCAGGACCATCTCCCCAAGCCATCTCGCCCCAGGCTCCTGCAGATCCACAGGGACCATTTATGTGCGAAAAAGTCGTTCTGCTATTTGCTGCTTTCAAAATATTTGCAAGTTGTTTGTAACAGTTCGGTACATATGTATACGGTTATTATTATCATATGTACTATTGAGCGCTGATTCCTACCGGTCATCGTGATTTACTATCCGAAAAATATGTATATTCAAAACTACGTTAAAGGGAAATAATGACCTTTTCCCACAAAAATGGAGTTAGCACTTGAAATCGCCAGACGAGACCAAAATATATTGTAAATTCATCACAGTTTGCATGAAAACTTTCCTACCGAAAATAATTCAAGTTATAGTTGATAAGCGTTCCACACTTTTAACGACCGGTACTTGCAAGTACTTTTGGTCCTCATCAAACTGCGGGCTTTTCCCGTATTGTTTTTTTACGCAATGGAGTGGAAAATATATTGTGCGTTCTGCTTGTTGTGATTATATGCCAGGCGATCCTCTAAAACGAACAGCGATTGGAAAAAGTGGCAATAAAATCGGAAGCTCATCGATGCACATCAACGGCGGCATAGTTAGTGGTTGCGACCCTCAAGTTTTGAAAATCGATTCATTTGTTATCAATATTAGGGGTTTTGTATAATTTGTCTGTGGCTGTATATAACACTATGCTTTAATTATCATGAAAAATCATAATTTCCCCCAAAAAAACTAACAAACAATAACACAAAACTGGCAATTAAATCGGTAGCTCATCGATGCACATCGACGGCGACCTATTTAGCGTCGGCGATTTGTTTACAAAGTCATTGTTATGCTTCTCGGCGCACTTAACCATTTGTGGCGAGTTGTTCCTGATTACATGCTGAGACAAGGTATCGTCAAAGGCTATCATCCCATATTCCCGTTTAGTATACCCAAGTCCCGTAGCAAGCTTCGTTAATGACGTCACTGGTGCCATTCTTGTGTAGCATTGCAAAATATATCTGATTTTGAGTTGAAAGCTAATTCAAGACTTATTCAATTTTTTCAAGTTTTAATTTTCTTGTTAATCATTATTAAAGGTATTTTATCACTGTATTTCATAGAAGTTGACACTTCAGAAACTTATGACGTAATAATATTGTACCCAATATGCATTTCCCTCGCCTTTTGCTATTGTGGCGCAGTGCCGAGTGCTTTGCGAATACTTGCTTTCCTGGGGTTCAAATCATTCCGCCCTTATTTCATTCGAGTTGGTATAGTTTGCATGTTGTTGTTATTCATGACTTGTACTGATAGTCAGTCATGCATCACGGATGCTTCATGGATTGCTTCACGGATCAGTTTGATCGGAAACGTCACAGAGCCTCCAAAAATGCCGCACTCGATGTAAACAATGGTAGGGAAGGGCGAATTTGTCAATCAACTTCATGAAGTACACAAGGTACTTGTTTTGTATTTTTTCTCCAAACTTACACCTTTGAATATGGGAATCATTTTATTTAATTCTTAAATTAAAATAAAATAATTTTAAAACCATAACGGTAGCCTATGAAATTGTTGCTAACAAAATCAAAAGGTCATTATTTCCCTTTAACCCTCGCACTACGGGAGTTTTTTTTTCGTCTTCGCCATACAGGCCCCCTGACAGGCCCCCTGTTAACTGCCAAACCAAGCAATTTAGAGCAATTCGGTAAGAACCAGCATGTTGCCTGTCATGAGAGGAATCAAACAGTATGCGATTTTTAGGTTTCAGGTCAACGGGTGACCTTCCAGGTCAAGTGAATGACCCCGGATTTACCACGTCCAGAACAGCGATTTTGCTCTTCAGAAAACCTCAAAATTAGACTTTGATAAATGTAAATAAAAAGGCAAGTTTCTAGACCAGTTTTGGCTCAGACATACAGACAATGTAATTATTTGCTCGCTTCTTGTCAAAAAAAAGTCAAAAAGTTATTAAAAAAATGACGTAATCAGTTTCTTACACTTAGGGAGACATCGCTCAGTTAAAAAAGAAGATATTGCTTTAAAATTTGGTATGGGTATTGTCTTTACTCATTGCTCTCACATATATTCCGGTTTTTCTAACATCTTTGAAAATTTTGATTTTGTGTGGATTTTTCCAACAAAAATCAGTTTTATTTTATTTTAGGGGTCAAAACCCCAAAATTTTGCAAATCCGAGATATCCATTTGAAAGAAAATGCCATTTTGTATCTTTGGTGAATTGTATTTGCAATTTTCTTTAAAACTATGTTTTTTACAATTTTTCAAATATTTATCTTTTTCCACCAACATGACGTCATCAAAACATGATTATCTCCCAAACTACTTAACTAATTTTTTATTTATTTAGAGAATACGTATACTTGTTGTAAACTCAGCTACCTTAAATTTCAGCAAGATGTGCCGCACATGTAAAAATGTATTCAAGAAAACCTCAGGGGGGCCTGTCAGGCCTGTCAGCCCCCCCCCCCCCCCCCCCCCCCCGTAGGGCGAGGGTTAATTTCAGTATTTTTCATCATACCGAGATGTGCAACCAGGAATAAGGGTTACCTGAGTCTGGTTCCAACAGTATTTTGTTTTTCAACGACTTAAAATTAACATTTTCCCGCCGCTTCGCGGCGTCACATCGGTGGCCATCGTCATAATGAAGCTATCGCCATCGTCTTTGGTTAATTGTAACGGTGAATTTAATGAATAGCAAGTTTAGCTTATTATTCTCTACCAGTGCACCGCCTATGTTTCTGGGTTTTATCAGGCAAACCCGTAAAAATTTCGCGACGTTTCGCGTCGCTTCGCGACGTTTCGCGTCGCTTCGCGGCGCTAAATAACAAGCATATACACCGTAAATATAACACCAGTAAAACGCCTTTTTGGGCGATGACCGAGCGGATGCGCTCTGGTAAAGCTAAAACAGGTCTGAAATATGAAGCGGTACGGGAGCACACGTGGTAGTAACACATAGTCCTTTTAGTCCTTTTAGTCCTGTTAGTCTTCCATACAAATTATGTTGAGGGTTACCTGAGTCTATTTCAACAGTATGCTTATATTAATAATGCCTTTATTCGGGGGGGGGGGTCGAAGTTTCCATACAAGTTGCCAGTCCTCCGTGCATGACAAAAAAAAGTTGTACTAAATTGTTCATGATCTCCTTTCTCGAATCCGCCAAAAGGGAGTACGTCATGAGCGCTGCATGCTTCAGCGTATAAAAAACGAATGCTTATATTAATAATGCCTTTATTCAGGGGGGTCGAAGTTTAGTCCCTACTAGATCTGGCAAGACGCATGTGACGTGTGTAAGAGGGCGCCCGAGGGCATGTTTTTGTCGAAGCAATGGGAAATGGAGCGTTTTCTAAATGGATTTTAAAACACTTTTTAAAGTGTTTTAAGTTATTGGAATTATGGGAAAATATGTTAAAAAAACATATTTTCCCATAATGTGCTCATTCCCATGCTTTTCACTGTTTTCTCTAGCCGCATCCCAGGTCAGAATGTATAAGGTTCGTCAGACATTTCAACAGTTCATCTACACTATGTAAGTGTAACGTACATAATAATGATGATTTTCGGTATATTTTCATCAGATTATGAGCTTGATTATTATTAGCCTCTCGTTACTTGGAGGTGCAGCTACGGATTGGTTAAAACTCAACAAACTTATTAACTAAGCTTGTTGTTTGAGACTTGGTATAATTACGAAATAACAATACAAATGACTTGAGTCTCAATAGTTCGGAAAATAGTCGAAAAAAGTGTCACTATATTTCGGCACAAACCTTCATCAGGTCACCTGATGAAGGTTTGTGCCGAAATATAGTGACACTTTTTTCGACTATTTTCCGAACTATTGAAACTTATTAACCCCACCCACTAAGGTTTTCGAGGAAAGAACAGCGGTGCAGCCGGCGCTGCGCACCGCCGTTTTTGACACAGGTGTTTGGGTATCAATCAACGTTTACAGGCACGTAGCCAGGATTTCGTTCAGGGAGGGGCGGCGCCGCGAAAGGGCCCCTTCCCGAGCGTTGAAAGGGCCCCTTCCCAAGCGTTGAAAGGCCCCCCCCAAAAAAAAAACGCATGAAAAGGCACGCTACAAGGCTGGAAAATGCAGTATGGCAGGTATGGCATGGGCTATACCAACGTTTAGGAGCTGGAGTTAGCAAACTGCCACATCAACTTTGGAACCAGCGACACGAATTTGGAATCAGCTATACCAACTTGGAATATTTTTTTAAGCTCAAGACCTGGAACTCTTAAACAAATTGCGCCGCGGAGCGGCGCGAAATTTTTTAGTTTTATGCCCTGGGTTGCTTTCTCATCAATGCGTCGCATTGCGTATGTTGCGGACCTCTAAAATTGCTATATTGTGCGTTTAAAAGTGCGGGGAAAAAGTGCTAAAGTGAACTATTTTGCCCAATAATATAGGAAAGTAGCAACATAACACATAAATGCGCCGAGAAACTGACCGATTTTTTTTCCTAACTCGCATATAATTGAATTTGTAGTTAAATTGCGCCGCGGAGCGGCGCGAAAATTTTGAGTGTTATTCCCTGTACAACTGTATTCTTACTGTTGAAAGGCCCAAGATCCCTTCAGATCGTCTAGGGGCCCCTCTGACCTTTTCTATGCCCTTCCGACCTGTTCAGGGACTCATCTGGGATCCGCGAAGCGAAAAGACATGATGTGGAGTGGGTGATATATATATAATACAAAGAGGGTTTACTCTACAGGAAAAAATAAAATCGGATCTTTCGGGTATATTGTAGCACCCCGACAAAGGGTGTTACAATATACCCGAAAGCTCCGCTTTTAATATTTGTATTGTGGAGTAAGTCCTCCTTGTATTTAATCTTCATCTTGGATCTCTACGTGCTTTGACCCTTCCGGTCTCACCAGAGCCTCCTCTGACCTTCCAAGAAGCCCCTCTTGTGTGTCAAGAGGCCCATTCGGCCTGTTCAGAGGTCCTTCCGACCTGGCCAGGGACTGCACTGGCTGCTTTGTCGCCCTGCCGACATGCTCAGGGGCAGGGGCGGCGGATTGCGGGGCGCAGGGTACCCAAAATCCCCCACCCCTCAAATGAAAATCCTGGGAAGGGGAAGGGTCATGTTGCCCCCAGATTGAGCAGCTAAAATCTGGGGGGGGGCAAAACTACCCTTTGGCCCCCAGGATTTTCGACTGGGGGAATTTTGGGTACCCTGCCCCCGCAATCCGCCGCCCCTCCTCAGGGGCCCCTCCGACCTGCCCAGGGGCCCCTTCAGTCTGGCTAGGAACTAATCCGGCATGTTCAGGGGGCTTCCGACCGGCCCAGGGACCCTTTCGGTCTAGCCAGGGGCCCCTCTGACTTGCCCAGGAGCCCCTCCGATCGACCCAGCGACTCTTCTGGTCGGTCTGCGCTGGCTGCTTTGTCGCCCTGCCGACATGCTCAAGGGGCCCTCCGACCTGCCCTGGAGCCCCTCCGTGCTGGCCAGGGGCCACTTCGGCATGTTCAGGGGTCCTTCTCACCCGCCCATGGGTCCTTTCGGTCTGGTCAGAGGCCCCTCCGATCTGCGCAGGGGCCCTTTTAACTTTCCAGGGGTCCTCTGGGCTCTCCAGGGGCCCTTTAACCTTCGAAGGGGCCCTTCCGACCTAGCAAGGGACTGCGCTGGCTGCTTTGTCGCCTTGCGACATGCTCCGAGGGCCCTCCGACCTGCCCTGGGGCCCCTCCGTGCTGGCTAGGGGCTCATTAGGCATATTCAGGGGCCCTTCTGACCCACCTAGGGGCCCTTTCGGTCTGGTCAGGGCCCCTCTGAACTGCACAGGGGCCCTCTTAACTTCACAGGGGCCCTCTGGTCTGTCCAGTGGCCCTCCAACCTGCTCAGGGGCCCTTATGACCTGGCAAAGGACTGCGCTGGCCGCTTTGTCGCCCTGTCGACATGCTCAGGGGCCTCTCAACCTGCCCAGGGCCCCCTCTGTGCTGGCTAGGGGCCCATTCGACGTGTTCAGGGGGCCCATTCGACGTGCTCAGGGGGCCCTGTGACCCGCTCAGGGACCCTTTCGGTCTGGCCAAGGGCCCCTCTGACATGCACAGGGCTCTTTTGAACGTCCAAGGGGCCCTCTGGTCTTTCAGAGAGGGCCCTAGTGGCCCTAAAGGGCCTCTGAAGTCCTCTAAACTCTCTAAAGACCACGATTCGTGTAGTAAAGAGCCTATGATACCGCCCTTCGCGTGGTCTCGTCGGCCGTTTTCGGCGCGCTGCGCGCGCCGAAAAGGGCCCTCGCGCGCCAAAAAGGGCCCTTCTGGCCTCCAGGGGGGGGGGGGGGGGGGGGCGCCCCCGCCGCCCTCTCCTTGGCTACGTGCCTGAACGTTTATTCGCATGTCATCCGCAAAACACGGCTTTTCATGACAAGTGTCATTTCACATTGTATCACAGTTACACTATTAAAATAAATCCACATACAAAATTGTCGACACAAAGGCGATAAAAGCACAAGACAGTCGGTTCTTGCAGAGTTAGCGATCTGCTGTCAGCCACTCCCTCATCCACGTACGAAGCACCGTCACTGCTCCAGCGTCTCGCACTTCGCCCGGCGCCTCGTTCCATTTGTCCGTTCACCGAAATCTGAACGATTGACGGGCGTGCTCGGTACGGACTCGAGGCATGTGCAGCAGCCCTGCTGCAGAACCTCGGGTTTCTCTGGCGGACACATTCTCGCGGTACTACAACACATCTCTCAGACAGATCGGTGCATTATTATCATACAGCAGACGATGTACCATCACCAGGTCTCGCTCGGCAACAAGTTCGTCCACTTTCGGCCATTTCAATCCACATCCATGGGCATCATACGTGTATGACAAAAGCATTTAACAATTCTTGCGCTGTGCTTTATTTTTTATTTTTGTATACGTTTACGTTGTGTTGCGTTGCAGCCTGCCCAGACCGTCGCACAATACAATATATGCGAGAAAAAAAAACAAGGATTCAATGATAAACTTTTTTGCTTCTTTTGGCAGTCGGTGCGCAAATTTTGACAGACCGAACAGCGTTGCGTAGCATCGTTGCGTCATGATAGAAACAGGCTTTTCGAAAGTAAGATTACTGTCCAAAACGACGCCTAGAATTTTCGCACTACCAAATGGGTGAAGCGTTGAATTGCCAAAACGTACTTCGAAATTGTGTCCAAACATCCTTTGTCGAGAAGAAATGAGAACAAGGTCAAATTTGGTTGGGTTAATTTTAAGAGTGTTTTCAACAAGCCATCGCGACGCTTTGCTCAGCGTTGACTCGATGTCTCGTTGTAGATCTCCCTGTTGGTTGGGGAGGCCACAGTGGATAGATTGCACGTCGTCAGCATATAACACTGTCTTGGTGTCACATAAAAACGATGTAAAGTAATTAGTAAAAAGCAAATATAACACTGGTCTCAGATTTGAGCCTTGGACCACGCCGTAAGTGATAGGGACGGTCGTGGAGCCTCCGCGTTGTGTGGAATTTTTCACATTGTGTGCAATCATCCACATTGTGTGCAATTTTTGACATCGGGTCATCTCAGATCAGGTCACGTGAATCCACCTCCAAAACGTTTGCAGTCGTGCCACAGCCACAGTTTTAGGCTGTGGTTTATATATTACATGATTTAACTAGGCCATAAGTACCTACAGTTCATTTATCTCAGATATTTTATATCAGTGACCTAAGGTCAGGTAGAACACGTGACATCCCCAATAAAAGTCAATGATAAAAAGTGTAAATGCTTCTCATTCAACTATACATAATATATCATACCCAATCTTTCACAATAATGCTATTATAGGTCATTCTTGATGACCCAGGCACAACTTTAATCAGTGAGTCATTCAATGTCATCTGAGGTCATCCGAGGTCACCAACAAGTGTTTGCCAACAATTTTTGATTAAATACAGATACAGACGTTAAACGTGTTTCCGTTTAACGTCTGTATCTGTATTTAATCAAAAATTGTTGGCAAACACTTGTTGGTGACCTCGGATGACCTCAGATGACATTGAATGACTCACTGATTAAAGTTGTGCCTGGGTCATCAAGAATGACCTATAATAGCATTATTGTGAAAGATTGGGTATGATATATTATGTATAAGTTGAATGAGAAGCATTTACACTTTTTATCATTGACTTTTATTGGGGATGTCACGTGTTCTACCTGACCTTAGGTCACTGATATAAAATATCTGAGATAAATGAACTGTAGGTACTTATGGCCTAGTTAAATCATGTAATATATAAACCACAGCCTAAAACTGTGGCTGTGGCACGACTGCAAACGTTTTGGAGGTGGATTCACGTGACATGATCTGAGATGACCCGATGTCAAAAATTGCACACAATGTGGATGATTGCACACAATGTGAAAAATTCCACACAACGCGGAGGCTCCACGACCGTCCCTATCACTTACGGCGTGGTCCAAGGCTCAAATCTGAGACCAGTGTTATATTTGCTTTTTACTAATTACTTTACATCGTTTTTATGTGACACCAAGACAGTGTTATATGCTGACGACGTGCAATCTATCCACTGTGGCCTCCCCAACCAACAGGGAGATCTACAACGAGACATCGAGTCAACGCTGAGCAAAGCGTCGCGATGGCTTGTTGAAAACACTCTTAAAATTAACCCAACCAAATTTGACCTTGTTCTCATTTCTTCTCGACAAAGGATGTTTGGACACAATTTCGAAGTACGTTTTGGCAATGCAACGCTTCACCCATTTGGTAGTGCGAAAATTCTAGGCGTCGTTTTGGACAGTAATCTTACTTTCGAAAAGCCTGTTTCTATCATGACGCAACGATGCTACGCAACGCTGTTCGGTCTGTCAAAATTTGCGCACCGACTGCCAAAAGAAGCAAAAAAGTTTATCATTGAATCCTTGTTTTTTTTTCTCGCATATATTGTATTGTGCGACGGTCTGGGCAGGCTGCAACGCAACACAACGTAAACGTATACAAAAATAAAAAATAAAGCACAGCGCAAGAATTGTTAAATGCTTTTGTCATACACGTATGATGCCCATGGATGTGGATTGAAATGGCCGAAAGTGGACGAACTTGTTGCCGAGCGAGACCTGGTGATGGTACATCGTCTGCTGTATGATAATAATGCACCGATCTGTCTGAGAGATGTGTTGTAGTACCGCGAGAATGTGTCCGCCAGAGAAACCCGAGGTTCTGCAGCAGGGCTGCTGCACATGCTCGAGTCCGTACCGAGCACGCCCGTCAATCGTTCAGATTTCGGTGAACGGACAAATGGAACGAGGCGCCGGGCGAAGTGCGAGACGCTGGAGCAGTGACGGTGCTTCGTACGTGGATGAGGGAGTGGCTGACAGCAGATCGCTAACTCTGCAAGAACCGACTGTCTTGTGCTTTTATCGCCTTTGTGTCGACAATTTTGTATGTGGATTTATTTTAATAGTGTAACTGTGATACAATGTGAAATGACACTTGTCATGAAAAGCCGTGTTTTGCGGATGACATGCGAATAAACGTTCAGGCACGTAGCCAAGGGGAGGGCGGCGGGGGCGCCCCCCCCCCCCACCCCCCCCCCCCCCCCCCCTGGAGGCCAGAAGGGCCCTTTTTGGCGCGCGAGGGCCCTTTTCGGCGCGCGCAGCGCGCCGAAAACGGCCGACGAGACCACGCGAAGGGCGGTATCATAGGCTCTTTACTACACGAATCGTGGTCTTTAGAGAGTTTAGAGGACTTCAGAGGCCCTTTAGGCCACTAGGGCCCTCTCTGAAAGACCAGAGGGCCCCTTGGACGTTCAAAAGAGCCCTGTGCATGTCAGAGGGGCCCTTGGCCAGACCGAAAGGGTCCCTGAGCGGGTCACAGGGCCCCCTGAGCACGTCGAATGGGCCCCCTGAACACGTCGAATGGGCCCCTAGCCAGCACAGAGGGGGCCCTGGGCAGGTTGAGAGGCCCCTGAGCATGTCGACAGGGCGACAAAGCGGCCAGCGCAGTCCTTTGCCAGGTCATAAGGGCCCCCTGAGCAGGTTGGATGGCCACTGGACAGACCAGAGGGCCCCTGTGAAGTTAAGAGGGCCCCTGTGCAGTTCAGAGGGGCCCTGACCAGACCGAAGGGGCCCCTAGGTGGGTCAGAAGGGCCCCTGAATATGCCTAATGAGCCCCTAGCCAGCACGGAGGGGCCCCAGGGCAGGTCGGAGGGCCCTCGGAGCATGTCGCAAGGCGACAAAGCAGCCAGCGCAGTCCCTTGCTAGGTCGGAAGGGCCCCTTCGAAGGTTAAAGGGCCCTGGAGAGCCCAGAGGACCCCTGAAATTTAAAAGGGCCCCTGCGCAGATCGGAGGGGCCTCTGACCAGACCGAAAGGACCCCTGGGCGGGTGAGAAGGACCCCTGAACATGCCGAAGTGGCCCCTGGCCAGCACGGAGGGGCTCCAGGGCAGGTCGGAGGGCCCCTTGAGCATGTCGGCAGGGCGACAAAGCAGCCAGCGCAGACCGACCAGAAGAGTCGCTGGGTCGATCGGAGGGGCTCCTGGGCAAGTCAGAGGGGCCCCTGGCTAGACCGAAAGGGTCCCTGGGCCGGTCGGAAGCCCCCTGAACATGCCGGATTAGTTCCTAGCCAGACTGAAGGGGCCCCTGGGCAGGTCGGAGGGCCCCTGAGGAGGGGCGGCGGATTGCGGGGGCAGGGTACCCAAAATTCCCCCAGTCGAAAATCCTGGGGGCCAAAGGGTAGTTTTGCCCCCCCCCCCCCCCAGATTTTAGCTGCTCAATCTGGGGCAACATGACCCTTCCCCTTCCCAGGATTTTCATTTGAGGGGTGGGGGATTTTGGGTACCCTGCGCCCCGCAATCCGCCGCCCCTGCCCCTGAGCATGTCGGCAGGGCGACAAAGCAGCCAGTGCAGTCCCTGGCCAGGTCGGAAGGACCTCTGAACAGGCCGAATGGGCCTCTTGACACACAAGAGGGGCTTCTTGGAAGGTCAGAGGAGGCTCTGGTGAGACCGGAAGGGTCAAAGCACGTAGAGATCCAAGATGAAGATTAAATACAAGGAGGACTTACTCACAATACAAATATTAAAAGCGGAGCTTTCGGGTATATTGTAACACCCTTTGTCGGGGTGCTACAATATACCCGAAAGATCCGATTTTATTTTTCCTGTAGAGTAAACCCTCTTTGTATTATATATATATCACCCACTCCACATCATGTCTTTTCGCTTCGCGGATCCCAGATGAGTCCCTGAACAGGTCGGAAGGGCATAGAAAAGGTCAGAGGGGCCCCTAGACGATCTGAAGGATCTTGGGCCTTTCAACAGTAAGAATACAGTTGTACAGGGAATAACACTCAAAATTTTCGCGCCGCTCCGCGGCGCAATTTAACTACAAATTCAATTATATGCGAGTTAGGAAAAAAAATCGGTCAGTTTCTCGGCGCATTTATGTGTTATGTTGCTACTTTCCTATATTATTGGGCAAAATAGTTCACTTAGCACTTTTTCCCGCACTTTTAAACGCACAATATAGCAATTTTAGAGGTCCGCAACATACGCAATGCGACGCATTGATGAGAAAGCAACCCAGGGCATAAAACTAAAAAATTTCGCGCCGCTCCGCGGCGCAATTTGTTTAAGAGTTCCAGGTCTTGAGCTTAAAAAAATATTCCAAGTTGGTATAGCTGATTCCAAATTCGTGTCGCTGGTTCAAAGTTGATGTGGCAGTTTGCTAACTCCAGCTCCTAAACGTTGGTATAGCCCATGCCATACCTGCCATACTGCATTTTCCAGCCTTGTAGCGTGCCTTTTCATGCGTTTTTTTGGGGGGGGGCCTTTCAACGCTTGGGAAGGGGCCCTTTCAACCGCTCGGGGAAGGGGCCCTTTCGCGGCGCCGCCCCTCCCTGAACGAAATCCTGGCTACGTGCCTGTAAACGTTGATTGATACCCAAACACCTGTGTCAAAAACGGCGGTGCGCAGCGCCGGCTGCACGCTGTTCTTTCCTCGAAAACCTTAGTGGGGTGGGGTTAATAAGTTTCAATAGTTCGGAAAATAGTCGAAAAAAGTGTCACTATATTTCGGCACAAACCTTCATCAGGTGACCTGATGAAGGTTTGTGCCGAAATATAGTGACACTTTTTTCGACTATTTTCCGAACTATTGAGACTCAAGTCATTTGTATTGTTATTTCGTAATTATACCAAGTCTCAAACAACAAGCTTAGTTAATAAGTTTGTTGAGTTTTAACCAATCCGTAGCTGCACCTCCAAGTAACGAGAGGCTAATAATAATCAAGCTCATAATCTGATGAAATATATACCGAAAATCATCATTATTATGTACGTTACACTTACATAGTGTAGATGACTGTTGAAATGTCTGACGAACCTTATACATTCTGACCTGGGATGCGGCTAGAGGAAAACAGTGGAAAGCATGGGAATGAGCACATTATGGGAAAATATGTTTTTTTAACATATTTTCCCATAATTCCAATAACTTAAAACACTTTAAAAAGTGTTTTAAATCCATTTAGAAACGCTCCATTTCCCATTGCTTCAACAAAAACATGCCCTCGGGCGCCCTCTTACACACGTCACATGCGTCTTGCCAGATCTAGTAGGGACTAAACTTCGACCCCCCTGAATAAAGGCATTATTAATATAAGCATTCGTTTTTTATACGCTGAAGCATGCAGCGCTCATGACGTACTCCCTTTTGGCGGATTCGAGAAAGGAGATCATGAACAATTTAGTACAACTTTTTTTTGTCATGCACGGAGGACTGGAAACTTGTATGGAAACTTCGACACCCCCCCCCCCCCCCCCCCCGAATAAAGGCATTATTAATATAAGCATACTGTTGAAATAGACTCAGGTAACCCTCAACATAATTTGTATGGAAGACTAACAGGACTAAAAGGACTAAAAGGACTATGTGTTACTACCACGTGTGCTCCCGTACCGCTTCATATTTCAGACCTGTTTTAGCTTTACCAGAGCGCATCCGCTCGGTCATCGCCCAAAAAGGCGTTTTACTGGTGTTATATTTACGGTGTATATGCTTGTTATTTAGCGCCGCGAAGCGACGCGAAACGTCGCGAAGCGACGCGAAACGTCGCGAAATTTTTACGGGTTTGCCTGATAAAACCCAGAAACATAGGCGGTGCA